>JANCMA020152493.1:0-14056 GCA_024336925.2 Zoanthus solanderi
TACTACTACTACTACTACTATTACTACTACTACTACTACTACTACTACTACTACTACTACTACTACTACTATTACTATTTACTTTTACTATTACTACTGCTACTACTAACTACTCATGATCGTCTTTCCAAAGCTAGGTTACTTAGCGTTATGTTGAAGTTAGAGCATACTGTCGTTTTCAATAAGCCGGGTTGGTCCGCAAAAAGGGGATGATTGCTCTATCTAGATGGATTGATCCTTTTAAGATTAATTTACCAATTCGTCTTGCACGACAAAACATTTTTTACAGAACAATATTTTATACAATCCAAAGGAAACCATAACTGTATTGTCTTGAAGGATTTTATCCAAATCAATAAAGTTAAAGTTACACAACTTGAAAAAAAAATTAACGATATAACATGACGTTTCGGCTCCATATTGTACCATCCTCAGTGACACTCACTTAAACTGTAAAGCTTATCAAACCCAATGTAACCTGTGCGACACGGGAATTATATCGGCAACACATGTGGGCATTTGTTCGCACACCTGGAATGGCATCGGAGCAAGTCATTGTCTGTACACAAGCATTATGCAAGTGAACATTCCAACGAAGTCCGAAGAGACTTACGTGGTTGCTTCAAAGTGTTTAAGAGATGCCACAACAAGTTCGATTGTCTTGTTAAAGAAATGCTTTGCATTAGTCAGTTAAGATCTCACTTGAACATCCAATCAGATTCTATCTGTGCAAAAGTATTTGTTTGATAAAAACACCTCGATAACACATTATGGAAATTTACTTATTTTGACACTTGGTAAGCTTTACAGTTTTGATTTTAGTTAGTGACACTGAGAATGCCTCCAGATGGAACAGGAACGTCTGGTTTAACCGCTAATTTTTTTCTTCAAGACTTTAGTCACATTTCTTGAACTAGCAGGAGATGCAACATCGTAGCAGCAGATCATGTGTAACCTAAATCATCACATTGTTCATTTCGAAGGTTACAATACGACGAACACCTAATAGCGAGTGCATTTACCGTCTGGAGAGATAACACCAGGAAATCTGAATTGGCTAGAAATGTTGCTGGGTATAGTATTTAATAGTTATTTTTAACTTAATTGTTTTAGTTTTGTTCCATTTTTTCTCTAACAGCATGTTTTCTTCTTTGTAACTTTTATGCGAAGCGTTCTATGCTCGTGATATCTTGTAGATATCAATTCAGCGTTCACTAATTTGTTGTTGTCCCTTATTAAATGAACTACCTCCAAGCACCCTCTTTGCAGTTTTAGTGTTAAACTCCCATGACCAATCGTTGTCACAAAATTCTCTCCACTAAAGAGTTGCAATCTTAATGATGAAAAAATGAGTACTTTTTGACCAACGCTTTAAACAGACATTGATTGTCATTTCTCAGTGAGGGATGTTATTTGGATAACACACGAGTTTCATGCAAATGTACGTTTTATTTTAATTAATGGAGAAATTAATTCATTCGTCTTTTAGGAGGCGTTTGGCCGTGAAAGCTTTCTATCGCTGGCAGAACTGGGCCAAGTATGCCAAGTAAGGTTTTACAATTATAATGATTTTGGTCAAAGTGCCATCATTAACAGAGCTATAAATGTATACATCATTTTATCAAATTTAGGTTGAAATGTTTAATCCTCTACGTAAGTAGTGTAAAGAGCTGACGTTTTTTGCGTTAGTCTTTGTCAGAGCCCTGAAGCAAGTAATATGATGCTTCCAGCATATTGTTTAACTGTAAAGCTGAGCGATCTCGACTTTGGCTAACGTTGCTATCAAGGCACAGTTCAATTAACAAACTAAACGAAGTTTATATTATAAATTTGAATAAAATTTATAGATTAACAGAGCAAGCTCGAACAAGATAATCATTTTAAGCAACTATGAAAGAAAGCCAATTTAAAACATATGCAGTTCTCAACGGAATATCTCAATAAATGTCGTGTGTTTTTTTGCTCTTAAAAGACGTTATGGAGTACTCTTTAAAATACTCTGATTTTCTTTTATAAAAACAGTAAATACAAATATGTATCATGCGATTTGTTGAGTTTATAATTTTCTGAAAAATATACTGAAATGTTTTCGGATTCTTTTTGTTTGAATTCCGTCTTCGAAATCTGTTCGTATTTTCCTACCTTTTAGTATCACCCAATTAACTAGTGGACTACTGCGAATCTTGCATTCTAATCGGTACATTTCTGTAGGTCTATTTGCAATAGTCTTATACAGTTGTAATACTGACTGCCTTTCAAGTTAATGTCAAAAATTCATTAACTAAATAAACCTCCTTTTGTCCAACTGGACACGTTCAGCCTTACAAAGGCCATTGACTAAGGCTGCTGTCTACTTGTTCTCTAAGTCTTCTTGTTTGCTCTTTTTGTATTGCAGAATAATTCGGCTTCGGTTTCAAAGCATGTGCAAAGAATATCATTATAAGTCCCTGGTGAAAGCAACGTTCAACAAGTGGAGACATAGGTTGCAGAACAATCGTGCGGATACGTTTCGTCGTGAAACTCAGCAAAAGTAGGGATCTGATAACTTGATTTTCTTCTTTTAAATTGTAGATTTAGTATTGTATGTTTATGATGCATTTGCATATTCTTCTTCATAATATAGAAATAATAATATTAATGACCAAAGGCGTCCATTGGGACCCTTGTAAATAGTTTGGGTTCGAATTTTGGGATAAATGATAAATACACAACCCAGAGGCAATCGCAAAGATATCCTGGGTATTACTATTTAGTACATAGAAGTCCTGACGTACTTTAGTTGATGTTGACAAGGCTAGCAAGATATAGCATGTAATTGACGTAGCATACCCAAGTGATTCAAGATCGCCTTAGAATATAAGGCCTACAAATACCGTGACTTAGTACCTGAAATCAAAACCCTATGGCACATGGGAAAAGTAAGCATCACTCCAGTAATTCTATAAGGGCATTGAGGAGATATAGAGAAATACTGGTGAAGTATCTAAAAGATGACCATGTTAGTCTCAAGGCACACTAGTGCAATGATGAAGACCGTGTTATTTATGCCAGCTAAGATTTTGAGAAGAGTTCTAGACTACTGAGGTGGCTTTTTGTTACTTGCTCTAGACTCACCAGCAGAGAGCATTTCTTTAATTCATCGACACAAAAATAAAAGATATCACACATTCACTCAATTCCTACCTGAAGCACAAGTAATAGTATTTTTATATGTTGTTTATTTGCAGCCAGTAGCTTATATCATGGATTTAAGAATAAATGACCCCGTGCGACCAAGAACAAACCACAACATAGGAACAAGTGGATGGGCTCTCTTATGTTCCCGACTTCAAGGTTTCAAACCTAAATTTTGTTGGAACCGTCACCATTTTCTATTTTGTTTTACCATGAAGGCGTCGATCTTCTCCAAACCTAACGGTTTAATTTTCAGTTTTTATTTTGGTGCTAAATTGGTTAAACAGGTTGCCTATAAATCTACCTAGTATTAGAAAGGAGTAGTTGATTGTTGACGTTTGTTGTTGTTCTCTAGGAGGATATTCAAACTGTGGTATCTAAGATACAGAAGAAAAGTCATTCATCGTCACCTTTGCAAAGCTTTAGCAAAGAAGGTAAGGGAATGACTTTTTGTGACATTTTTAGATGTTAATCAGTAGAGAATGACACCTTTTGTGATATAAAATGTTTCGAAGCTATCTTACTTGCAGGCAGCACTGCTAGCACATTCATTAAGGTCTTTGCTTTTCGTTTGCAAGCTTCCGAGTTCCTTCCCGGCTTGAGATTTGTATGATCTTCTTTTCGCTAAAGTTCACTTAACTTTCCAAAAGTGTGCAGTGGATGAATAAAGTACCAGCGTTTGGTAATCTAACCCTTTAATGTCACGTTCAGGGATAGTCAGGGACTCTCATCCATTTAACACTTCAGAAACCTGAGATAAGCGTCCGGTCCATGGAACACTTGGCTTGTTAAGAATTTGGCTTTATATATAAATTATTATACGTGAAAGTGAGGGTTTGAATTGTATAGGTTTATAAGCAAAACCTGAAACATCGTAGAATGAATGGATTTCATTTTCCAGGCATAAAAGTGATAAAGTAAAAAATAAGAAAAATCCAAGACCTTGCAAAACTAAGTAATTTTCATTACTAGGTTTAGTTATTGATGCTGCGGCATCTCAAAGTTTAAAATCTTGCTACCGAAGGACGAATAGAATAGAGAATGCGTTAGATGTATTTTACTTAAAAGTAAACAGATTAATAAGGAAAAATTATTTTAAATGAAAATTGAATAAATCCTGTTTTAAAGCATTTTTGAAATGCAGAAAATTTTTTGTCGTGCGTTGTGTCCGCTTAAGTATGTTGATAGTTCAAACTTTGTACCAGTACTTGTTGGTATTTTATCCTTTGTAGTCCAAAAAACGCCGATTCTTTGGTAAGTGGAGGAACTTCACAAAGATAGAGCAAGACAACAGAGAAAGATTTATTGAAAAAGTGCAATTACTGGAAGTTAAACAATTTTTTACAAGATGGAAGGAACACACGTCAATGAAATCATCGCTTCGGTAAGTCCTTGAAGAAAGTAAGCAGTATGAAATGAAGCTTAAGATACTAATAGGTTTTAAACGTCTGATACTTACATTTCAATTGATAACTGTAATTCGTTTTTCAAAAACATAATTGGGCTTTGTTAAAGGTTGTCAAAATAGGCTGGTCGAACCAGAGCATTTCATTGGGACTCTGAAAAATGCGCCGGCTTCTCTAAATGCTTGTAGCTTCATTTTCAGAATGAATTGAGGCTGAGGGAATTAAAACGTTTTAGTTTAATAGGCATAAAAATGTACTTGAAAGGGGAAAAAATTAAATGCATGTGTGTCGTGATGGAGAACACAATTTTTCGCATCTGATCCGATATTCAAGATTACCGCAATAACTAGAATACTTGCGAAATACGTCATTACGCAAATTCATGTACGTAGAGAAGAGAAAGTCATGGCGACGGCGACGGAGGAAAGTAAAGTCAGGACTTTGCTCAAGATTTTAATTCTGTTAAAAGGAGAAAGTTCGATGAAGAACAAAATTAAAATGAGAATGATAGAGGCAGCGACTGGAGTAAGACGTGTTTTTTGTGGCATCCCTCTACTCTTTTGGCAACTCCGGCTACTCTAAGTCTTTTTAACAATCCTGTTTTTTATAATTTGTGGTGTGATTGCAGGTAATTTTCACAATACAACAATAATCTATATTTCAAGGTTATCTAAAAATTATAGATTGTTATTTGTTTCAGATCCAAAGTTGCCAATCATTTCAGGAGGAAAGACCAACAGCTTACTCGTAAGACCATGGACAAGTGGAGATTTGCGATGAAAATTGTTAATCTCAGAGAACAGGTCCGTTTGAACTGGTCAAGGCGATGTGTTCGGTGAGTAACTAAAGAGAATGAATAAAACATGTCGAGGATAAAATAAGACCGTTGTTTTACATTTAGTGGACTTGTTGTTCCATCTGTTTCAAAATATAACTGTCCAAAATATACAAATACGAAAGACACAAAAATACTATCCGTTTGCGATAATTCTAAAACAATTAGTGAGTTGGTAAGTTTGTCCTTGATAAAAATGAGTTTGCAGCCTTCCTTGTTCACAAACGGTGCACAAACATCTGTGCTGACTAACAGAAAAAATATTCTTCATTTTTTTTATTTTTGGTGTTTTGGTAAAACTGTCTGTATATTTAACCCTATCTTGTTCTCTTTGCGTTTGTTTGTAGGAAAGCATGCAAAAGTTGGAAACTGCTTTTGAGGAGGAAGCGTCTCGAGCAGCGATTAATTGACGTTACACCAACTTTGAAAATGATAATCATGAGAAGTAAGTCTTCTTTATTTAGTCACCAGTTTTACTTTGCTTCAAGATAATCAAGATACAGTACTTTACCTTACCATTCTCAGACTCTATTTACGTGTTGCACAATTATTAAAAGAATTTAGAAATGCAAGTCGTACCAATTTACTTAAAAAATACTAATTACATTTTACAAATCTAAAAATTAAACTAGAAACTACATTTTCGGGTTACAATTTTCGATTTCTTTTTCCACAAGGATTACCGTATTCTCACTTGTAAACTAGGGGTCTCATTTGTTTTTCCCATAACCATAGCTTTGTATTTTCTTTGAAATGTCATTTTCCTGGTAGCACTGATCAATCTCTAACATCAGAGTTGACAGATGTTATGTCTGTACGTATATTTGACGGTTTTTGTTCCCACTACGTTTTCGCCAAGCTTTTAGTGGTTACAAGAATCAGAATTGCTGAATAATTTGTCTTCTGTAAGTTTTGGAACTGACAGCAATATGGAGCTCAGCAATCTGCTCAAACTTTCTATCATGCATGCAGAACTGATCAACAGCAAGTTGTTCTACTTTTATGAGAGTTATATTGTGTCACGGACGTTTGTTGAGAATGCTTGATGTGACAAATCTTTTCTTCCCCTATTTTGTCAATCAGACCAAAAACGTGCTAGCTTATCGTGCTAGAGGCTCAGGTTCGATTCCCAGCCGGACCAACACTTAGGGTCTTAAGATAATTTATAAGAAGTTACTGCCTATGCTCTTATGTCTGCAAACGGTTAGAATTTCGGGTTTTCTCGGAAAAGGACGTTAACCGTAGGCTATGTGTAACTTTCTGTCAAATTAAAGGACTACTTCTACCCGAGAGTCGTAAAAGATTGTGTCCAAATTAGTAGGTTGGAAATAGGTTGGCCAACTAGAAGCCTGAGACTTGACACTTAAAAATAAAGTTATTGTTTTATTGTTGTTGTTATTATTATTATTATTATTATTATAAAAAATTGCTTTTAGCACTGGCAGATGTTATCCCGTTAAATTCCTTAAGGTAGCTTTCGTCTTCCTCAAAATCAACGTCAGTCGCACTATACACAATACAAACAAAGGAGGTGACAAGCTATCACCTTGAAAGATACCACAACTGATGGGTACGTCACCCAGACTTTCCCCCATTGATGTGAATTCAACCTTCCATTTTGACATACTATTCATAATAAACTGCTTCACATTTCCTGCAATACCAAACATATCCAGACATTCGTGAATCCAGGTGTGTGGTATCATATCATATGCTTTTCTATAATCTATCCATGCCATAGTTGGGTTGGTATGCATTCTTTTGCAATCTCTAAGAATAGCTTTATCAATAACTGTAGTTGGTCCTTAGTCCGACGTCTTTTCTATTCATCAGGTAGGATCTTTTATTATTATTAGTAGTAGTAGAAGTAATAGCAGCAGTAGCAGCAGCTGCATGCATCATACCACAATTACTTTCAAAATAATTTAGGCTTCAAAATACTCTCAAGTTTCAATTGAGTGAGTTCTAAAATTCTTCATTTCTGATAGAAAAGAAAGTTATTTCAGCATCATTAACGCAAAGACACGTTTTTTTTTCTTTTTAAAAACTAGGAACGTTTCAAAAGTGGCTTGTACAAAAAAGAATTGTGGACGACGAAAAAGAAAAAGTAGCTCACGTGAAAAGCATTTTGGAGCAAACTTTTAAGTTAAGAGTGCTGCTGGCATGGAGGGTCGCCAACCAAGAGTCACAAATCATTGCTCCAACGGTTGCTAGGCGAGAACGCAAGGTTATGGCACGGTAAGTTACAGGTAGAACTGGGTTGGGTAATTTCTTTTCTTTTTATCTTTTTCATACACGAGAATTAAATGCATGTTTTTGGTAAATAGAGTAATTTAAAACGTTTCGTTTGTGGCCCACTTATAAGTAGTATGGGCGGGCGTGGTTGGTGCAGTTGGTAAGATCTGTGCTTTCCCACCTCAAGGTCCCCAGTTCGATCCCCGACTCTGCCAAGATTTGAACATTTGTGCAACCTTCTTTTCCGCCTAAGCTAACTCAGCTTTCCATCCTTCCGGGGTAGGTAAATGAGTACCAGCATCTGCTGGGAGCTAACCTGCGATGGATTAGTGTCCCATCCAGGGGGAGTCAGACTCATCCGCTTAACACTACGGAAAACGGAGATAAGTGCCTGCTCCATGGGCCACTTGGCTTGTAAAGGATTTAGCTTGTACGTAGTGTATGTATTGTTTTTTTGTTTTGTTTTTTGGTTAAATGTGATCGTTATGGTCGAAGTGGCTAATCCCAGTACAAATAACGACATTATTTGCTGGTCGTAAGACAAACACTCGAAAAGGAATTATTTCAGATTTGAAACAGATATGCGGAGAAGTTGCTGGAGTGTTTGCTGGAATATAAAGCTGTTATGGCTTACAAACGCCTGTAATTGCTTGTCACTTCATTGGAGTATTCCTTGAAACTGAAGAAGTAGCGGCAAAAGAGTTAAAAGGCTTTGTGCGAATGTAGGCAAGATTATTGATTGTTAGCAATAGCTTCTGACGCGCCATGTTTACACTGTGCTAACATTCAAGTTACGTCTCGGTTGCCGGGACAGAACTTTTCATGTAAAAACTTGAATGAATTTGTTGCACCTCCATATAAACAGGTCCTTATTTTGTTTTCCCGGCTCAATTTTCTCTTTTTCGAAACCAAAATGATATAATCTTTTTCAGGTAAAACTGTGATAATGCAAACTGATTTTTAGTGGTTGCTATGGATTTCATTCTTATATAGGGTTTTCGACGTGTGGAGACTTCGTGTATCCCGGCAGAATCACGTTGTTGAGCACCTCTCACGTGCCAGAGAGACACTTTTGGACAAGTTTTTTTGTCGTTGGAGGTAAGGGAAAAGTTGTAGATCCAAAATTCCAAACAGTAAAATAATGTAACAAAAACAAGATATCCAACTCAATGGGCGATAAAGGGTTAAAATGCAGCGTTTCCATGAAAGTATAAAACTGTTTATTTAAGGCATGTAAATGAAATAGTTCTTTGGTGAAATATGTTAAAATAAAAAGTTTAGAAGACAATTAGAATTAAGAACTACCCTTTTGGTTAAAGTTTTATGACTTAGTAGCATTTGCATTAGGTTTTGTTGTTTCATTACAATGAGGTATACAATGATTATTGACACTGAATATTGAATAATAATAATAATAATAATAATAATAATAATATAATAGATTTTGAAAACTTTTTGCGCTTAACAATAACGATAAAATAAATTTTAAAGTTCAGTGATTCATTGGTCATGTTTTAACTGCAGAGATCGCGCGATACTCATTCAAAAGGAGCGTAATGCTATTGGAAATTTGTACCATTCCAAACTTTTACGTCACTTCAAGGCATGGAGAGGTAAGTATGCAACAACTGTTTTCAGTAAGCACTGTCTTTTTGTTGGAAAAATATCTATTTATAAAGAAATATTTTAATTAACAAACCATATCCACTTTTGTAAGACTAGAAATTTTGTTTCCATAAAGAACTAGAATAACAAGTTGTTCATATCTGGTTTCAGGAACCGATGTCTAAGCTGGTTTTCATAATTAAATTTATGTCTTATGTACGGTCACATAGGTCAAGCTTTTTTCAGCTTTGTCGTCCATCTGTTTTGGATGGTTAACGGGTCTTTGCCTTCTGTTGTAATAACAGGATAACTTATACTTGCATGCTTTGCATCTTTGCATCTTCCGTAACCGAATCCAGTCCACACCATTATCAGGGGGAACCACTTCATAGTTTCCGCCCCTTTTTCTCACTTACCGTTTTTATATGGTCAACAGGTTTTCCCCTGCTATCTTAAAAACAATATAAAATGCACTTGGATTCTTTGCATCTGACAGTTCCACAACGGAATCAGTCCACACCATAATCAGGATGAACCACTTCGTAGCTTCTGTCCCTTTTTCTTAAAATGCCCTTTGAAGAGACGAGGCTTCTCTGTCTGGAGTTGCTATTGTGATAATTAGTGTTATCAGCTGTTCTTCCAGCCAAATCTGATCAAACCCAGTACAATGAAATTTCTTAGCGTAGCAACTCTTCAGAGAATGCCTTTACATAGTAGAATCGATAACACAGCAGATTTACCAACTCCCTCCGTCTCTTGAAGATTACGGAAAGAAGTTTAACATTTTAAATGCATCTTACTGATTGATTTCTATGAGTTGTTTTATGCTCGTGTTTTGCGCTTAGTAATAACTTAGAAGTTAAAAAATAATGTTTGTTTTTTTCGATTTTTGTTTTCGAAATACAGAGATTTTTTTACTGTATTAAAACGAAGATTTTTTTTTGTTCTTATAGGATTTGTATTGGATAGGAGACTGGACCGGCTAAGGACGAGAGCCAAAGCTCTGAGTTTGATGCAAAGTTATTTTAGCATCTGGAAGAGTAAAGTTGAGGAAAAACATGAAGCTAAGGATGAGCAACATGCTAATCAAGTAAGAAACCTTTTGATATTAGGGAATTTTAGTACTGAGGACGGGAACGCCATTGATGACTGCTCAGAAAAAAATCACATTTCTGGTTAGCACTCTTTTTCTTATGGTTTTGTTTTCTTTGCTTTGAATTTTGTGAGCAGAAAACGATGGAATGTTTCTCCATGAAGCTAAACAAACACTGAGAACATTTTTGTTATTACGTCCTTGCAATCCTGAAAACTTTTAAGCCTGGTTTCCATATCATCTGTAACGGTCGGCGACGGTCTGCGATCTCGATTGGTAACCGGTCTGCGTCATGTCCCCAACACACGGAAACACTTCAAACGTTGTCTGGGACGGTCTGTAGCACACGATCTGAACGTTCGGAAGAGTTGAACTTGATTCTACTTTCCCGACCATTACGATCACGCCGACAAAGAAAGATTTTAATGAGAACGTGTGTGTCTTGGACGATCTATACGACACTTGATCTGAATGATCGGAAGAGTTGAACTTGATTATACTTTCCCGACCGTTACGACCACGCCGACAAAGAAAGATTTTAATGAAAACGCGTGTCTGGGACGGTTTGCGACAATCGGCGGCATATCATTGTTCCTCTTAAATCACGTGTCAGTAACTGCTCAATGGGAACTGAGACTTTTGCCGCTAATTTCGAACCAAACATATTAAGACTTGTGGGATTACTTGATCTGCGGTCGCCAAAAAAATGTGGAAACACTTGTGTGGTGTCTGCAACTCTTCGATCACAGACCGTCACCGACCGTTACAGATCATATGGAAACCAGGCTTTAGAAAGGTCTTTTCACGTTCTAGTTTTAGCTATAACTCCGTGCAGGTGCTCAGCCCGATGTATTCCAACATGCAGTTATTTGTATTTACTATTATCGCCGTCGCCGTCGCCTTCCTCATTGCTCAAAGTTCCTAATGTCACATTTTGCCGCCTGCAATTATTTTACCATATTTAAACAATATCGCTGCTGCCCTAAGGAGTTTTCTGCCACCCATTTGAAATAAGATTCGAGTCACTACTTACTAATGAGTGTTACTGAAAACATAACGCCTATAACTTTATATGGTAGCACGCTCTTATGTGGATGAAAGTAGCTTTTTTTATTTGTATATTTTTAAGTAGACATTTCTTATAAAAAATAAAGCAAGAATCATTTATTAGTAGTTGCTTTCTACCCGACTGCTGTATCCCATGTAAGTATACTAGCTGTAGCCCATATAAGTATACTAGCTGTAGCCCATATAAGTATACTAGCTGTAGCCCATATAAGTATACTAGCGCATATAGCCCATATAAGTATACTAGCTGTAGCCCATATAAGTATACTAGCGCATATAGCCCATATAAGTATACTAGCGCATAATAATATATCTGAGAAAAAAAAGTTGTCAAAACAGCACTACATTTTGGGTGACGGGAGAATTGTTATTAAAATCTTACGAGAAGTAACATTCTCCGAACAGTTAACTTGTTAGTAAGCACAGCCAATCAGAAAGCATAAAATTTGTGATATTGATCTTCAATTATTACGCTCAAGCTGACGTCTGAAAAGACCATGAAACTCGGCTCTTTGGGTCCTGTTTAATTTGCATTGTATGCAGCAACTTTCAGTAAAGTAAAAATATTGACAGTAACTACCGTAAAACATTGTATTATGTCCATTGATCACGCAAGTAGTTCAATAAAATGAGCAATTATAGATATTGAATACAAAAGCTTTAGAAAAACTGAATTTTTTGACCAAAAATCATTTCCTGAAGTTAGAATAAACAATTATAAACATTTATTCTACGTCCCCACTTTTCATTTAATCTCGATTCTTTATTGATAGGCCAGACAGCGTCTTTTGGTTGATAAAGGTTTAGAAAAACTAAAGTTTTTAACAAAAAATAATCCATCTGACATTAGATTAAACATTTGTAAACATTTATTCTACGTCCACTCTTTTATTTAGTCGCCATTTTCCATTGACAGGCCAGACAGCGTCTCTTGGTTTCGTGGGTATTTAACTATTGGTGTCAAACTGCGAGGAAATTGAGAGATGTTTTGAAGGAACAGGAAGAACGATGTATTTCAACGAACAAGACCAATTTGCTGGCCAGGGTATTCAGACGCTGGCTAAAGCTGTCTAGAAATGAGCAGAAAGCAAGGTAATATTTTGCTGTACTTGTAGTATTTTATGTTTTATTTGAAGTATTATACTTCGAATATTATATATTTTTACATTGTAAATTAGTCACTCAAAAATAATAATAAACAATCTGTGAATCTTTTAGTAATCTAGCTAATCTGGTTAACAACATTTTGCAAGTTCAAGACTTTCTTTGTTTAATCTTGGGAGTTTACTCCTTCTGCTCTACCTTCTTGTCTTCTTTGTCTTTCATTTTCGTTTCTAAGCATATTTTTAATATTATACCCTCATTATACTCAATAAACAGTAATTTCCTTTACAATTTCGCGTGCATTCTGATCCGAGTTCTATGCTTTCAACTTTTGTCTGCCTTGCTCATTGTTAGCATCATCGTTTTTCAGTTGATCGATGCTATCGCCGCATTGTGTTTCATATTGTCTTTTATCCCATACTAAAGAAAATACAGCTAATTAGAAGCCACGAAAGCCGTTGCATAGCCTTATGCAGCGGTTAATATGCAACGGGTAGTATTTCACTCTGCTTTCCCGTCATAACGTGCGGGCGTGAGCTATTTTCCCGCCAGTGGTTGTACGTACGTGAGTACCGGCAAACAAGCTAAATGGTTTCTCGATAAAATTGTAAAGCATGCAGCACAAAAACAAAGAACTTCACAATTTTTCTATCGAAATAGATTTTAATACACGTGGCAGAATTAACCAGCACTTTACAGATGATAGATTCAAACAATTTGCTAAGAAACAGCGTAACCAAAAGACCGTGAAGAAAACAAACTTTGATGTGAAAAAGTTCCTTACGTTTCTCCAAGACGAGCAGCACTCAGAGAAACGAAGTTTGTGGGAACTGTTTCCATCTGAACTTGACAATTATCTTTCCCATTTTTCGTTAGAGATTAGGAAGCCAGGCGTTGCTTTTTTCACCTGACACATGGAATAAAGTAGTTATGCAATAAAGGCGAGTGTATATACGAAGAAAATACAAGTGACATGTGGCATGTTCTACGGTATCCCACGAGAAAGCATTGTATAACTAGTATATCCGTATATGACATTTTGCTATGACAAAAGTATTAAAGAGTATTTATTCAAAAGACCTGTAAATTCTTCTCTCAAATTCTTTATTGATACTATAAAGTTTTGAAGTTTCGTTTTTTCACGGCAACGGTTTTATACGACGTTTTGATCTCCCAGTTCACCTATTTGTTAAAATGTACTATTTCTGTCCTTAAGTACAACTATTGTTAGTTAAAATAATTTCAAGTTCCATCTCAGCGGTAATTGTGTTCAACAAGGGATAACGCGATCCTAATTTCGCACTGTGGGCTGGGTGTCCTGTGGCACCTAAACGGAAGATTTTGAGATTCATGTACAGACACCAAAATGACCGCCCCATAATAATTTCACAGGGGCATATATCGGTCAGGAGACTGGCTAAAAGTTATAGAGAATACTTCATGGAAAGTGCGTGCGTATGGTTTTTATTCACGAGTCGTGAAGTATCATAAAACGAACGAGTGAGCGCAGCGAACGAGTGAGTTTTATGTTACGAA
>JANCMA020152595.1:0-14055 GCA_024336925.2 Zoanthus solanderi
TTAGGAAAAAACTATCTAGTTAAAAGAAAAAATTAACTGAGATCAAAAATTAACTGCAACATATACATCAGAATGAAATACACTAGAGGGTGTTTAATTTTTATCGTCGGACTGAAATTTGCAAGACAGCATAAAGCTAGTACACAAGGCTCTCTTATAAAAGAAAGCTCTTTTTTGATTCCAGAGAAAAGAAAGTTATTTGCATTTTGAATACATATCTAAACTTACTTTCATACTCAAGTATAGATAGCACAAAACATGTTTGTAGCTAACTTGAAGTCACTATATTGGGCACTATGGCCACGTTGGTAGCGGGCTTTACCCCTTCAAACTACCATAAAAAATAGTGAGCCTGGTTGCTAGCAGCCATGGACAGCTGTTTTGGCCTCATCAGCATGGCATAGCTAGCAAACAGGCCCAGGTTCCCAAAAACAACATATTAAGTAATGGTAGAAGTGCAGTGCTTGTTGTATCCCACAAGAATATCTATAAAAAATTATATAATTATACTGAACAGATATTAATACATACATCATTTTATTTAAATGAAAACTGGCCATGGGTTGATATAATTTACATATTTACAACTATGCAATGCATTTGTAGAGCTATTTGTGCAATTTGTATTTATCAACTTGCAATAGGTTAAGCTATTAAACAAAATGATTTGATTCACAGATAGTGCCAGTAACAGTGCACAAATTAAATAGCCATATCCTCACAAAATTAATGCTTAAAATTATATATCAATTATTATATAATATATGGCTGAACCATGCAATATGTCATAAACAATTTTTGTTTTAAAGAAATTTTGTCAATATGTTTACGACAATTAAATTTTTTTAAAATGTTTAAAACTTACAGAGTTTCACTGAATACTAAAATGTAAAAAATTTGGAGAAGAAGGATGCCATGAATCGAGCGAGATGGAGAGTGGGAGTTGGAGAGATTGCTGTTAGAGTGGGGTAAATCTGGCCACCCCCTTTTACAGGGATAAACCCGGATCAAAATTGGATTGATATGTAAAATTGTTTTCTTAAATTATAGTCTCCTGCCCCCATTTTCCTCCTTTTTGCCTCCCTGCTCTTTTGATTTATTATTCATTATGACCAAGAGCATGATCCAGGGATACAAACAGTATAACAAATACGAAACATAAAATAATAATGTGTTTTGTATGATTGTTCAGAGCACAGGGTGGCTCTTATGAAGCACTAAAGGGAGGGCAGACAAGCGAAGCAATGGAAGACTTCAGTGGAGGTGTTGCAGAAAGCATTGATCTTAAAAAGCCACCTCCAGATTTGTTTAAATATATGATGAAAGCTGACCGATTGAATTCTTTGATGGGTTGCTCAATTAAAGTAAGTATTTTTAAGCTTTCTATTTTTTTGTGTTGTGATCAATTTCCATGTTTAACTCTTAGCTTGCCAGCAGTCTTTAAGTTTGCATCAAACATTTCAATGTGTATATTGTTATGAAACCATGAAAAGGCTATTATAATTTTTGAAAACATTTTTTTGCAGGCAGATCCGAAGCAAATTGAAGCAAGAGGAGCTTTGGGCTTGGTCAAAGGTCATGCATACTCTGTCACTTCAGTTCAGCATGTAAGTTACTCTGTTCTTCCTTGCTTCCTTCCTTTACTTACAGATGGATTTTAACTGACAGATACAGTTACACATTTTTTTTGGGGGGGGAGAGGTGCAGTTGTAGTTGGCATGGTTGGTAAGATCTCTGCCTTCTAATCACAAGGTCCCCACTTTGATCCCAAGTTTTGCCAAGATCCAATATTTGTACGACCTTTTTTTCCACCTAAGCTCCAACTCAGCTTTCCATCCTTCTGGGACAGGTTAATGAGTACCAGCATCTACTGGGAGCTAACCTGCGATGGATTAGTGTGCTGTCCAGGGGGAGTCAAAGACTCTCATCCACTCATCCACTTAATGCTGCAGAAGCCATGGATAAGTGCTGGTTCCATGGGCCACTCTGCCTCTAAAGGATTTTAATATTGCAGATGGTGTTGAATCAGAAAGATTGGATACTAATTGACAAAGTCACCAATCCCACCAGTAGTGAAGTATAAGAAGTTTTCTGTCACCTAAAGTTACATTCAGTTTCAGTAGGAAAATGTAGAAATCTAACATGAGTATGATACTTATGGTGACATCTTAGGACATTTGGAATAGATAACTCAACAAAAGTGAATGTTGTCTTGATCAAAAACTGATCTGAACCTAACAAAAAATATGAAGTTTACCCCCAAAAATAAGAAAGAAGAAAATGAATGCACTCTGTTATTGAGTCAACCAAGAGTTTCATCATTTGAAAAGAATGTTTAGAAGTTAAAGTTTATAATATCAGTTGTGGGTTTTTTGTATATAAAATGTCCATATCCTTCTAATGGTATTTGCAAAAAACCAATTTGATTACAAAGTTTTTCATGGTGTATCTCTGTCCGTCTATTGCTATTCTCTCTAACACAGCCCTGTCGGTGTTTGTGTGTCTAATTACCTATAATGTTTTATTTACCAGGTCAAATTCGAGGACAGATATGGTAGATCGGATGAGGCAAAAC
Organism: Zoanthus solanderi; assembly: GCA_024336925.2. Taxonomy (NCBI): domain Eukaryota; kingdom Metazoa; phylum Cnidaria; class Anthozoa; order Zoantharia; family Zoanthidae; genus Zoanthus; species Zoanthus solanderi. The sequence continues at coordinate 2,576 of JANCMA020152595.1, forward strand.
TCGTAAGGGTCAGAAACCCGTGGGGAAATGAGAGAGAATGGAAAGGGGCTTGGTCTGATAAGTAAGTGGTAAATTATTCTCAAAATCTTTGAGCAAATTAATAGAAACATTAATTAGCTAGTTACAATCCTCATTGTTGTACCGCTAATAAATGCCACTCAACCCACTGAGATTTATATTAAACGCCCTCTCCAATAAACGTCTCTCTCTTATAAACACTCCATGAGAAGATAAAATGAGATTTTTTTTATATGTAAAGTAGTGAGGAGTGCTCTGCATATATACTATTTTTGTTAAACTTTGATTTTACTCCTACGTGTTTTGTCTGACTAGCATAGACTTCTTCAGGGAGTTTTACAAGTTTATGTTAGTAGCTTGTATTTAAACCCAAAAGCAGCTTCTATTTTGAGATGCTATTTTGGCCGGATTTACGAATGAGGACAGGCGTGTCTATGAAATGTTTACACAAGTCAATTAAAAAATTTGATAAAATTAGATGAAATTTAATTGCGAGGGCTGTGCACGTGGTTTCAGCTAATTTTATTTAGGTTCCAGTGAGCAACATGGGAAATACTTTTCCATCATTTTGTAATTTTTTTATTGATTTTACACGTTTCGTCCATGCTTGGGCTTCATCATAGATAACAAAATAATTACAGAGCAAACTATTTAACTGTCAAAACTAAGATGGAGAAATGGTGTGGTAGCCTTCTGGGACTACTACTAATAGCACTTGTATAAAGTCTTGGCCTTTTTGGATAAAGTTTTAAAACAATTTAAACTTTTTTTTTCTTCATTTGACTTGAGAAGTGGTTGTGAAGCGATTGCTTTTCTCCTCTGTGAGATTCCATTTTCAAAAACCATGAAAAACATTTCAGGAAATACCTTTGAAAACCTTTGAAGCTAGCTGGTACGTTTAACACATGTCACACACTCTTGTGGAAGTTATCTGTTAATGCTTCACATAATTTTTGTATTTTGATACAGTAATGTTTTATTATCTTTTTACAAAAACTTACACACAAGAACAAAAACAATGTTCTCATTGTATAACATGAGTTTTCTTTTCCTGATTAATTTGAATTATATTTGCCAAAGTAATAGCCGGCGTAAAGTGGTTGCACAACTGGTGGTTTTCTGGTGGCTACTGGCTTCTAATGACAATCCTGCTCTAGTTTCTACATTTTTTTAATTCATGCAGAAGTGATCCTTGAGATTTCTATATTTCTCCATTTCTTATTTTGATTTGAAAATGTTTTTCAATAGTTAAATAAGACTTAAATTAATTTTTTTTGCCATCTCTCTTTTTCAGATTTGCTATAGTTTTCACTATTTATTTAATTGCAGGTCAGATGAATGGGAAAGAGTTTCTGATTATGAAAAACGAAAGATCGGACTAACCTTTGATGATGATGGAGAATTTTGGTAAGCTAGTTACAGTAAAAATTAAAAATAAAAGGTTTCCATTAAGTCATTTCATTATAATTGCTGTGAGTGGCAACGAGCAGCCCTCTATTTTTGACAAATCAACATATTAGGATTTCACTGGCGATGCATTTTGGAACTCACAATGTGCCCAGCAGTTGCCGTCTATATCATATCAAAGGGCTATTTTCCGATTTCACTAGTGATCATAAATCTGCAGCAAGTTCAGCACATGTCGAACAAGCCCATTGTTCGACATGTGCTGAATAAATTGTAAACAAGCACGAATACAATTAAAGCAAGTGGCATATTTATAATGAAACATCTGTAAAAGTAATGCCTGGCTAACTAGGATCAACATAAAATTGTAAGTGTAATTATCAGTGAAGATTTAGTTGACAATTGTTAAAACTTTGAAGTAATTTATAGCTTCTTACATCTTTAATTTTTTAGAACTTGGAATAAATACTGGTAAAGTAGAGCTGTTTTTCATCTCTTGCTTGGAAAATGTAGTTTTTGATATGCTTATTCAGGCAATATTTATTTTGATCAGTTTTGTCAAATCCAAAGAAGACATAGAACATGTACTCTTCAATAACTTTCCCTGCTAAGTAGGTTTAGCATACCTGCTTTGATCTAACTCCTTTCTCTTTGGCTGCTACCTCAAAACTTTCCCCATCCACTCATGGTCTCCATATGTATTGGGAGGAAAAACCTAAACTACCATTTACCTTAGATTTATTGTTCTCATTGTCATTACCAAATGGAGAGAAAAAATGAGCACTGAATTTGCTATTTCACCAGAAAAAGAAGCCCACTTCATATCTTAGTTATTAACTTGCATGTAAACTGAACTGAGGCACCACTAGTGGGTAACACAAAATTCAGACCTTCACTATTGCTAATATCTGATACAAGCTTACGTGCATAGTACTGCATTGAAATATGATCTTACAGTTTGCCCAGCAAAGATAAACTGACCTCCATTAGCCCAAATTGCAACTCTAAAGTGGTTTGGTTCAGAACCAAAATGCAGCAAAAAATGGAGCAGTTTGATCTAGGTATAAAACATACATGTCAGCACGCTCTAGCAGAAATTCCTGTTGTTCCCTGTACACTCCTTCAACCTTTTTATCATCATCATCTAAGTCATGACAAAACTCACTTCTCATATCCCTCAAAATTAATTTTCAAAATCAATGGATTTTATATAAAATCAGTTAGTTGCCCATATGGAAGGATTTTTAGCAAAGGAGTTTTAGATTTTTTCTTGGAATTTCCATTAAACTAGACCATTGAGAGGTCAAGCCCAATACCCTTTTAGTTCTACTTGCTTAGTAACCCTTTGCTGTATAAGACCTTAATACTCCTAACCTTATTTTCAAAACTCTTTTCAACCTTAGCAATACCACCCTTAACTACTTTTGGCAAAACCTCAGCCATTGCTTTCTTAGACTGGCTAAAGTATCTTGTTAAGTGGGTTTCTGATGATTCCTTACAGGGGTTTCGTTAAGGCTTGGAGCAGGATGGCATTTGGATATGGCACCCAGGCAAAGTTTATGCAAAGCCTTAAAAATATAAAAACCTTAAAGTTGCGGAGATGGTAAAAGCAGCCGGGCAAAGCCGTCTTCACAACCGGTCAATTTGCCCGGCGGCCGGCCCTTAATGAAACCCCTACCATAACCAAGGTTAGCCATAGAGCATCCAGTACTGGAGTTTTATTCTCACTGGGCCCTCCATGGATTTCTGAGCAGACATCCAGTGTTTCTACTCATTGTAATAATGTTTATAGAAACATAAATTATACGCTCAGTAATAATTAATATATTAACGTTGCTTGACATTGACATCGGGGATGTTGAAATGTTGCAGTAAGTTGTTCATGTTTGTTTTTCAAATAAAGTTATTGAAGTTGTACAACAGTTTTGAAATTTCTCACGTTAAATTATTTCAGGATGTCTTTTGATGATTTCACAAGATACTTTACCAATCTGGAGATTTGTATGCTTGGACCAGACAGTGCTTGTGGAAATGAGAAGAAATCATGGTCTGCTCGTACTGAAGAGGGGTCATGGAGAAAAAACTGGAGTGCTGGTGGATGTCGAAATTTTCCAGACACATTTGCTCGAAATCCTCAGTACAGGTGAGTTCAGTACTACTACTACTACTACTACTATTACTACCGTAATTTCCGGCCGTTTACCCGCACTGCAGATTACCCGCAGCGGTCTATTTTTGTCACAAGGGGGAAAAAAGTTCAACAGATTACCCGCACTGGCCGATTACCCGCACCTCAAAACAAAACCATGCTACTGTGTTACCGGGATAAACACTCACGAACTTGGAGCGATGAATATTCCGTGTTGTTGTTTACAAAGCAGAAGATCGATCGCATTTTCTGGTAAAAATTGGTTGTTAATAATGCAGCCATAAACACTCTTCTTTGCCATTTCATGTTTGTCTTGTTAAAACGACCTAAATATTCAATGTATAAATGCTAAGACTCCATAGAATACGAGTTGAAGGCCACCATGTCATTGAGCGCCATTTTGATAGGTTGAGAGAAAGTTGGGGCGACTGTTAAAATTACCTGAGGGGGTGGTGGTTAGGCATACCCAGGGGCAAAAGACAGAAACGAGAACAGGTTTTAATAACTAGTAGAAATACATTTAATGTACTTGCAAAAACGATTTTAACATTGTCATCCTTGAAACGGTTCAACTCGAAATGTGTCTTCTTTAAAATGCAAAGATGTGACTGTAATAGTAATTGTATACATTTAAAGCTAATGGCAAACGAATTTAAAATATTGTAATTCTCGAAATGTGACAACAGTCAATGAGTTCAGTTCCATAAAAAGTCAATGAGTTCATGCCTAATCAGTTTAAAATCCATCAAAATCTTCATCTTCAGTGTCACTATTGAATAAGTCAATCAAGTGGGCATCGCGAACGGGATCTAAAGTGGCTGAAGATTCCATTTGCTCATCATCGCTGGAGGCATCACTTTCGCCACCTTCAGAATCACCCAGAACATTTGTGATTCCTGCCTTTTTGAAGCCGTTAGTAATTGAGGTGACTTTCACTGCCCTCCAAGCGCGTATCACCCAGTTGCAGACTTCTTCATGAGTGGCCCGTCGCATTTTTCCGGTTGCAGTGAAGGTGTGGATTCCTTCTGACATCCACTTCTCCCACTCTTCGCGAATATGATTTTTAAACGATCGATTCACTGAAATGTCCAGCGGCTGTAGTTTCTTTGTAAGGCCTCCAGGAATTACTGCGGTGGTTGTTTTGTGCTCTGTTTTAAAATTGTTTCGAACTCCCTCGTCAATGTGTGCACTGAAGCTATCGAAGACGAGCAAAGAGGTTCTATCAAAGAAGGACACGGGTCTTGCACGCCAAACTTTCTCACCCCAGACAGCCATTCCATCCCTATCCATCCATCCTTTGTTGTGGCAGTGGACAACTACACCAGCTGGAAGGTTCTCTTTGGGCATTGTTTTTCGTTTAAAGATGACCATCGGTTTCAGCTTTTTCCCTGACTCTGAACACGCGAGTACAACAGTGAAGCCTGTTTTCTCGTGACCGGTAGTTGACACAGGAATGCTCTCTGCTCCGGTTGCATCAACAGTTCTGGAATAAGGCGCATCAAAGGACATTGGCACTTCATCCATGTTGAAAACGCGATCTGCTTGAATGTTAAGTTCTTCCTTTCTTCGTGAAACAAACTGGCGAAATACAGTAGTGAAGATTTGAAATTATTTAAACACTATTGATTTGTTTTTCATTCAATTTGCATCGGCTTTCAATGAGTGGTTTTACGAACACTAGAATTAAAGCATCACACAAATCTTGAATAAAAAGCGATTCAGTAACAAACAAGGCAACACAAGTTTTAAGGAAGCATCGGTTTAATTAATTAGTAAAGGTTTGAAATTATTTAAACAAGATCGTAAAAGATTTGTTTTGAACGGTAAAATTTGTGGCATCACAAAATAAACACATTGGCGTCTTGTTACTTTTTAGCATTGAATTGGGTGTCACGATAAACTCTTTCTTGAAATTGAAAAGGATATGTTAAAGTGAGAAATTCTTTCTCATTTACTTTTAATTCGGTGACAAGTTGTGACATAGTCAAAGGGAAAGATTATTGTTTTCATTCAATTTGCTTCGGCTTTCATCGAGCGGTTTTACAAAGACTATGACAAGTAAAGCATCATTTTTAAGACAGAATCAACAAACGAGGCAACACACAGATTTGAAGAAAGTGTTGGTTTAATTATCTTTGTTTTAACCTGTTTTAATCTGTCAAATACTTACCTGGGATTTAAAAATTATCACATTACCCGCACCTTCCTATTACCCGCAGCAACCCCAGTTTGCTGAAAAATTAACGCATTACCCGCGGGTAAACGGCCGGAAATTACGGTATGTTTGTCAAGTGAAGCGAATATTAAAATGCAAACTACTTATACTAGAACTCCTTTTTCTATATCTTTCAGTTGTTGCATCAAAACCTCATGGCAGGCCAAGTCAAATGGCAATTCTGGGTCGTGATTCCAGGCCATCTTGCCTGCATTATGGTTGAGATGGTAAGCTTCCCCCATCATGAATAAAAAAGATTCGTACAGTAAAATATGAGCAAAGATGAAAGCATATATTATGACCATTTGTGTTCATCATGTTCTGTGTTTAACCATTAAGTTTATTTCATAGCCAATTTTCATAACTTTCCATGACCCTAATCAAAGTTCCACGACTTTCCAAGTTTTCCATATAAACCCTGTTTTATGCTGCTATTTAAAAAGGGCTAATCTTAATCCTTAGTCAGACTACAAAATTTCAATTCTTTTGAGAAGCTAAATTATAATAATTTAAGGCAATAAATTAATATACCTCATTTGCTTCAACGCTTCACAAACTGCATTTACCAAATTGATGTCTGCCCATTTGTTCAGTAACTCATCACTAAAATCCAGGAGGTTATCAATAAGTTCCGATGTGTTCTGCAATAAGTCAACTGTTGAAACATAAAGCACCACTTTTATGTGAGGTGAAAAATTAAGTTGTTTTTATTTCTCAAAACGCAATGTTAAATATTCCTAACAAAAATGTGGTTAAAATGAATAACTATAATTATATAACTATTTTATAATTATTCAAATTAAGTTTTAATTTGTTTGAATATCAGTAGAATTTATAATCTTTAGATTGTGAGGAATAAATTGACAACCTGAAAACTGTTTGATAAATTTTTAAGTCCTACATGTCTATGAAAATGAGTAGAAACTTATGTTTCAGACTGTAGTCCTTTGCCAGAGTGAAGGTCACTACAGTCCAAAACAACAGCCCTATCTATTTATTCCCATGCATGGCATAAAATTATATAACTTAAAAAACTATCAAACCATTTCAGAAAAAACACTGACGCAGCATCCCATTTCAAGAACCTGAAAACTTTAATATAATTACCATTAAGGGAATTCTCCAGTATATAGATAAAGTGTTTGAAAGAAGAACAACTGTCCATTGCATCCAGCCAAATTTGTCTCGTATCCTCATTAGCAACACAAGCATTCATTAACCTAAAAAGCAACAATTTTTTTAACAAGCTTGGTAATCTTAAAAGTTTATTTCTCATAAGCAAACTTAAATGTTCCTAACAGAAATGCAGTTAAAACAATAACAATTTATAATTATATCAAACATTTTAATTTGTTTGAATGTCTGAATACTGACCAGTAGAATTTATAATCTTTTGAAAAGTTAGCATCCATTGTCATAGAAACCAAGTTTCCTGCCTAGTTGAGCTTGTTTCTGGCAAGTGTACACATATTATTGCATCCATCATTTTTTCAAGTCTGCTTCTACAAATGAGTCATTTAACAGGACTGCTTGATGTGAGAAAGGCAGTGACTTCCTGCACTGCACAAAAGCAAATCATGCTGTTGAAATTGCTTTATAACATTGCCTACACTTTTTTCTTATATTTATCTAATTTGTAATAAATAGGGAAAAGAAAGAGCCCAAAGGAAAAAAACGTTGAGAAAAGTCCCATGGACATCAACCATGCAGCTGAAACAGCCGCCATTACCAAGAACTTTGAAGATGTAAGAGAGCTATGCATTGTCCACAAGCTCTTCAAAGATTAGGAGTTAATGCTTAAAGGTGTCTTTGACTCAGTTGTAAAGTTACTCTCAACATGTGTGATGTAGTTAAGATGGAAGAATCCCTGAAGGCTAGCTATCACGCTATCTCCCTTCTGAGTCACTCTCTCCCTTCGGAGCTAACCTAGCAAAATGTCTCTGAACTAATAAACCACTTCAAGAGCAGCTTGTTGAGACCAGCAATGTTGCAAAGAAGTTGAATAATGACCTTCTAAATATCTTTCTCTGGAGTACCAAGAAAATCAAAGCTGCCGCAATAATATTATTTTGTAAGTGGCATTCTGGAGACTTTTAAGAAAACTTGGGAAGAAGCCAAAGTCAAAGAGAAAGTTAAAGCTTGCTAGTTACATGATTGGAAGCAGAAGGATCTACCGGTACGGAAAGCTTCCAAGGAGAAACCAACTAATCTGTTCATAAGTGAAGATCTATCACCAAAGACTAGACACAAAAGAGGCAGCCCAAGATACCCAAGTCTAAAGCCACAAAAGAAGCTTGCTAGCAAGATCAGTTACTTTGTCTTTTAGATTGTCTAATTACATTCATTTGATAAACCAAGTGCAGTTGATGAATATTAATCCATTAGCTTCATTACTATTTAATAATTTAGATGACGAAAACTTTCAGTTAGTGTTATTTGAGCATGAACACAGCTTTTAATTATCAATTTTGATGCTGAGAGACTTGTGGCCTCATTGAGTTGATATCAAATGCATATTAAACACCTTCAGAGAAAAGGTAAAATTATATTTTGGAAGTAATCGTGAAAGTTAGGCTGTTTACTTTGCACCATACATGTTGATTTCATCAGCGGTCTTTCCAGTTTGCCGATCTTCTAATCAAGGAACTTCTGATGGCACAGTTATGTAGTTTAAATGTTTAATTATTTTGCCTACATACAGTAAATCCAATCACCTTGTTCTACAAAAAATTTTTAGCAGGGCTTCAGCTTTTTCTTTCTAATATTGCGTAATGTGATGGATGTGGTCCACAGCACTGTTCATGAGGGACAGCAGACCTGCAGTGTTTTAAATTCCTAATAAGACAGCTTGTAACCTTAAAAAAAACAACAATAATTTGTTCCATGACTGCTACAAAACAGTTCATTGCCTGTAGTGTGAAGATCTCGTCTGTGATTGGATACAGCACAAACATTCCAGACATATTTTAGCACACTTTTATAAGCTGTAATATAATCACTTATGACTACTGCTGTACATTTTATGATATTTGTCAGACATTATTCAATATAATGTATTTCAACCTAAGCTATCATAGTTATTCACTTTTAAACCACACCATTTTTTCACAAATTTTCAGAATATAGAGACTTGGGGGTTACGGCTAAACTGAGGTTTTCCTGAAACTTGTTCCATGAAAAGTATGAGCTAAGGTTGAGAGAATTTAACAATACAACCAGGACTGAAGGGGTTAAAGATGATAATTTACAGTATGACATATTAAGTTTGCCTTTTAAATCAAAATATTTCAAATAAATTATGAATATTACGGGTATTACGGAAGAGTAGCTAACCTTGTCACTTCCACAAGGATTGGTGGGTCTGTGTCATTCAATAATGCCATCACAATGTTACTGCAGCATCAAAAAGAAGTCAAAGATTATTAAACAAATTTACCGGTACTTCAATCATTGACTGAGTCTCTAATTGGAAGGAGCATTCTACAATTTACTTATTGTGAAGACAGATAAGGTTTTCATTTTTAGGTTGCTATCTTTCTTTAGTATTAACGTAGCAGATGAATAGCACTTTTCGCATGCTCTGATTGGTTCATCAAGTACCGAACATTCTGTGCTATCAACCTTAGTCGCTCATCTGTGGAAATAATGGCTTTCCATTAATTTTTGTAACTGTTTCAGTTTTGGACTTGAAATTTGTAAATAAACAAGAAAGAATCTTTTAAAACACAAAGAAAACAACAAAATGTGGTGTTTCAGTGCTTGATGCTAAGTTTTAATTCTTATTTTTTTCTTTTTTGCTTTAATTTGTTTTTGATGATAAGTTTAGTGATTGCACATAAAAATTAATTGTAGCAAAGACATGTTCTGAGACTTGTTTTTCCTAGATTTTTCAAATTTTTTAAAAATTTGTTATTTTGAAAAGTGCTATTCACCTGCTAGTTTAATACTAAAACAATTATCCTCCTCAGTGTTGGTACCTAGCAATAGATATTTGCCTTGCCGCTTAGCGGCTTGGTAAATATTCACCACTAGTGACCTCCACTTTGGGGATAATTGTTAACTGTTTTGCTTGACAGTCAAAAGTATTATAAAATAAATTTGTAAAATAATTTGGATAACAATTTTTCCATAATAATTGCTGTAAAAACTTGAGTGACATTTATGGACCCACTAAAAAGGACCCACTATCAATGTTCAGTAAAAATTATATTACATTTTAATCATCAAAAAGTATATTTACAACATTTTTAGGAGAAAACTACAGACTGACTAAGTAAAGAAAAATTTAACTGATACATGTATTATCTGTAAAATTGTTTGTGCTTACATTAATTCATCACTATTCCCAATTTCCGTGCAAACATCCTGATTGCAAGCCATGTTAGCAAGAATGCCAACAGAAACTTCCTAAAACCAAACAAAGAGAATCATATACAATATATACAGGACTCTGCAGAATATTCACCTGTGGTCATAATAATCAAGTTTTTTGGTATGGTGTAAATGTGTGAAACAATTTCAGTTGGTATTTTTTATGAACCTATTAATTGCCCTTGAGCTAACAAAGAAAAAACAGAATACAATTAAAATATTTTATTTTACCGTCAACTTGCTAAGAGCCATGCATGAAGTTCTACGACAGAATAAATCTCAAACAAAAGAAAAGGTACTAAATACTAACTCTTTTGACAAAAGTAATAATACAGAATATCTCACAAAGAATGCACTACTAAACAATAGTTCAATAGGAGATTGATCTCAAAGTTCTGTAACATAAGGTAACGTACAGAAAATGCACATTTTGTCTTTGATTTAGCAAGAATAGAAATTGGATTTTTTTTCACTATTCGGACTAGTGATCATTCAGGTTTACTGGTCCTTCCCATTTTCATTAGGCATTATCAGCTCTCTTATTTACATTATGGAAATCAATCAATCAATCCAATTTTGATCTGGGTTTATCCCCATGAACAGGGGTAGCCAGATTTACCCTGCTCTAACAGCAATCTCTCCAGCTCCCACTCTCCATCTCGCTCAATTCAAGGCATCCTCCTTCTCCAAACCAACACTCCCAAACCAACACTCTTGCTCTCCTTCTCCACTTGCGTTTTCCACGTCTTCTTTGGTTGTCCTCACTTGCTCTTGCCCTTCACTTCAAATTCCAACGTTTTTCTCAAAACATGCCCATCATCCCTCCTCAACACATGCACATACTATCTCACTCCATTCACTTAACCATCTGAACCACTGTTTTCTTCAATCCCAAAAGTGAAAATGAACTTGCCATTAAATTTCAATACACTTCTTTGCTCCACCTACTGTAATGTTCTTCTGTTTTTCTGTGAAGCCTGAGAGCTTGTAACACATAATCATTCATTCAACATGTATCCACTGTTTGGAAAGTCACTTTCAGGAAGAGCAGGACATACATTAATTTTGTAACAAAATGTCATTATTTGGAAATGAGTAAACTTACAGTAGTAACAAAGAGTACAGAAACCACAGTTAAATGCTGGCCTCATGGGCTTCCTAGCTTGTAAAGGATTTAGCTTTTTTTTTTAGCTTGTGGCTAGAAGGCAGTGCTTGCCATTTGACGTGCGCGATCGCGCTCGCACACCATCGTGCACCTGAAAGCAATCCGAGAAGCGCGAAAAACAGAGCACCTACTCACAAAAAATCACTCGCCTTAAA
>JANCMA020152697.1:0-14053 GCA_024336925.2 Zoanthus solanderi
CAGAACTCAATAAAATCAAAAGCTTTCACATTTTATCCACGAGCTGGCACAAGTATACGCTCCTTGAGCGTCTTGTTCTTCATAATTAAGTAAAATCGTGAGTTTGATTTCCAATCTACATACACACGAGGTGTGTTGTTGATGTGACACATCGTTTGATAAAATACTTACTAGAATACAAAGTTTTATGCGGTTCTACCTTTCCCGTTTTCATGGGTGTTCTTCATAATTAATAAAGAAAAATCGTGAGTGTGCATTCCTGTTGTGGCATTATTACCTTCAACTTTTTGTGAAAATACTACTACTGATAAAACTATCATATTTCCCTTAATAATTAGAGAGTGGGTTATGGAGTCACTCATTCGCTACATCAAGGTCATTGGTGGATTTCCTGGAAGAGAAGGTCTTCTTGTGGGATTGAAGGATGGAATGGTAACAGTCTCTTCCTCTGTTCAACGTGTTTTAAAAATTACAACTACTATAAAGATTAATGTTATTACTGCTGTGTAAGGAACAAGATTTCTGTACGTAAAAGCCTGAGAAAGGGGAACCAGGTTGGAAACCATGACGAACTTTTCGATACATACTGACCTGTGATGTCTTGGTTGGGAGAGCGGATTGTGTTTAGTAGGTGCATCGATGTCAGTTTAAGGTGTTCAACAATTTTGAGACTGAGGTTTTTTTGTATATATAACTATAATTATAATAACTATATGTATATGAGTGTGTATTGTGATCTTTGCTATCTTTTATCAACTATTACGTGATATGTGATATAAGGAATGTACCTGCTATCCAAGACTTGCATTATTATTATTTTTTTTGTTTTTTGTCTCGTATTTTTTTTTTATTCAGAAATTTTGTTACAAGTGTACAAATGGTTTCCGAATGAAAGCGCAACTATTGAGTTGCTCCGGTTTTTAGTAATAGTTTAGGAAGCTTAACATCAAAATATGTATTGGCACAAGAACTATATACAGAAACTTGGTAATTTTTGATTAGAAAATAGAGGTACATTGTTGTTAATGATTGAGGTATGAGTTATTGTTTTGTAGATTATGAAAATATTTGTGGATAACCCGTTTCCAGTCCCGCTGTTGAAACAAGAAACAAGTGTCAGATGTTTGGATCTAAGTTCAAAGTGAGTGTGTTAGGTTTTGTCATTTAAATAGTCGAATTCTTGTTCTATCACTTCTCTTTGATTACGTTTTTAGGTAGAACATAGGTCTTTCAATAGTCTTTTCTATCATGTCCTGATGATTGGTGTCTTGATACATTTACTTTTAATTCTGCAACCACATTGTACCAAGCTCTTCAAAATATATTCTGTGTTCATTCTTTTCTTTGGGTTGCACTCCAAAGCAAATATCGTAATATTGTCTCTCCTCAGTGTGTGATCGATCCATTTCCGAGATCTTGTCTTCATCTCTAAAACAGTCTGTTCCAGTGAGTGATCGATCCATGACAGCTGAGATCTCGTCTTCATCTCTACAACAGTCTGTTCCAGTGTATGATTGATCCATTTCCAAGATCTCGTCTTCATCTCTAAAACAGTCTGTTCCAGTGAGTGATCGGTCCATATCCAACTGAGATCTCGTCTTGATCTCTACAACAGTCTGTTCCAGTGTATGATTGATCCATTTCCGAGATCTCGTCTTCATCTCTACAACAGTCTGTTCCAGTGTATGATTGATCCATTTCCGAGATCTCGTCTTCATCTTTAAAACAGTCTGTTCCAGTGTATGATTGATCCATTTCCGAGATCGCGTCTTCATCTCTAAAACAGTCTGTTCCAGAGTATGATCGATCCATTGCTAACTGAGATCTCTTCTTCATCTCTAAAACTGTCTGTTCCAGTGTGTGATCTATCCATTTCCAACTGAGATTTTGACTTCATCTATATGTACAATAGTCTGTTCCAGTGTATGACCGATCCCTTACCAACTGAGATCTCGTCATCATCTCTAAAACTGTCTGTTCCAGTGTGCGATCAATCCATTTCCAGCTGAGATCTTGTCTTCATCTCTAAAACTGTCTGTTCCCACAGAACTTCCATTTATTGTTGTCTCTGACTAACTAACGTCAAGGATACGATACAAACATCTATTTTGCAAATAAAAGTAAATTATTTACACGTAACCTACAACCTTTTACTAATATGACATTTTATTAGCTCTGTGGCAACTCTTGGATCTCGACTCTTGTCTGTCACTTGTTTTGCCATGCGAATAAAACTGGTTTGAACTAAATAACCACAATGACATTAGGAACTCTTATTAATGCTGCAACATCGTTTGGAACTAGGACTGAAGATCTGACATCATTTGAAATGTTTTAATTGCTGCAACTGTTTCTGATCGAGTAACAGTAACACTTAACATTGTATTGTGTATTTTAGAACAACTAAAATGTTGACTAATTCACATTTTGAGTAAATGATGTTTGGTTTTTCTTCTTGAAGTCGTACTAAATTGGCAGTTGTGGATGAAAACAATATTTGCCTTGTGTACAACTTAATCAACAAGGAGTTGCTTTACCAGGTAAGCTAGAGTGCTTGAACAGTAATAGACCAATTTCGATATATTATAATTCAGCTTGGCATCGAGGCTTAAGGGAATAAAACAAAATAAATCCCTGCAGGCATTGGCGAAAGAACAGTATAATTTGTTTAGTTTTATAAACTGCATTTTTAATCAATCCTATATATTATTTGGCGATTTCATGGCCGTAATGTAGACGGACTCAAGTTGAATATTTTTATTATCAGTAATGTTAGTAAAGGTTAATAATAGAAACACCATCTCCTTGAACTTTATTCGTCAATCATAAATTTTGTAACTTTAAATTTTTTAAGTTTATGCATCTTACCTAGTCAATGCTAATAGCTTATTTGAAAATTATTCGAAAGAAATTTCATGCCTTCAGCCTTCAGACTGTGCCTAATGTCTTCATCAGTTATTAGTAAAAGTTATTAAACAAATATTTTGATTGTTCCAAGATTTTAGGTTTAGAACAATAGGGCTATAACTTATAAAGTATTTATAATATTAGGGATGATTCTTTCAAGTTACGTGTATTATTATTGAAAATGATTAGGAAACTGACCTAATTATCTCTTCCAATATACTTTGACTGTAGGAGCCAAATGCGAACAGTGTTGCGTGGAACACACATAATGAGGTGAGTTGACTGAAACTCGCTCCTCTTTATAAAAACACTCCCATGGACAAACTTTTACTGTACCTTCGCTTAAAAGCTAAAGTTTGACGAGACCTTTCCCATGGCTGAAGGTCAATTACTTTAGGTACACGAGTTTGTTAAGGTCTCCATTGCCAGATCCTTGCTTAGGAACTGAAATTTTCTAACTTCGCATTTGCAGTATTTGTATGTTATTTTATTAAAACATGTTATTAACAGAGTAGTAATAACAATCAAAGGCCTTGTGGGCCACCTTATGGATGAATATATGTTTTACAACTGAATTTTGACATTGCACAGAAGTAAATAGCTGCTAGCGTACTTGAGTACTTGAAACAAATAAGTAGGAATATACAAAGATCTATATCAATTTTCATTCTTATAGGCTCTACGTTGGAAGTTAGCGTTTTGAGAAAAGATTTAGATTACAGTTTTGAAAAAAAAAAGTATACGTGCCACAAGTTGCGTGTGTATTTGACTAATGTGTAAGGACTACAATGATTTTTCACTCAAATGGCTTCAGATTGCACTTTACGAACACTGATTAAACAAATATTTCGAAATGCTGTCCTTTTCCAAACTAAGCTAAAAGTAAAAACCAGCAAAATATCAAGTGACAGTATTGTAACATATTGAACACGGTCGAAAACCTACAATTTTGACGAAATTGAAAGTCTTCGAAACGGGCTTGTATTTGCACCAAACTCTTTGTTCTCTTGCCTCGTAGTGAGATCCACAACAGCTCCAGGATTGTGTATGCGGTTATAAATTCTTGACGTTTTCCTTGTAAACTTATAGATTAATGCATGCATAAATCACTCGATTAAAAGTTTACATCCGAGTGAGTGAGTGAACTCACCTCACTCCAACACTTTATCGATGACTGACGTCATCCATAAGATAAAAATGATAATGAAAATGATAATGACAATGACAATGACAATGACAATGACAATGACAATGATAATGATAATGACAATGATAATAACAATAATAATAACAACAAGTGCATGTTTATCAAAGCTGTTCTACAGACTTATATCGTAGTTTATCAAGAAGAAGAAGAAGGCAATGTCTGAACTTTTATACAGTGTTTCCTTATCAATGAGGTTCCAAACTGCAATGGTACAATCATTTTTGGATATTTTCTTATTCTGGTAGGACATGCTGTGTTTTTCTGGGGGAGGAATGCTTAACATCAAAGCTAGTAACTTTCCAATTCATCAACAGAAATTGCAGGTGAGAACATTAAACAAAAACAGTTTTCTCTTAAATAGTAGTCAAAGCGCAGTACTTGTTGGATGTGGCAACTGCTGTTAACATGAAGTATACATACTGTAGCACACACGTGCTAGTAGCTAACTTGAAGCCACTAAACTGGGTACATAAGGCCACATTGGTGGCGGGCTTTATTTCTTAAATCTAAATTCAAAAAAAGTGAGCCTGAATTTTCATCAATCCTGAATTTTCTCTTACTTGATATACATCAGTTTCTATTGCGTTTTTTTCATTTACCAATGTTTGCTACAGGAATGTATATTCTTCGAATTCTGCGTGCTTGAGGAGATGGTTGGATTTTTGGGACTCGATGCAAAGTTTTTCACTTTCACACACATTTGTTTTTATAAAAATCAGGAAGATATGTGCAGTTTTTTCTTTCGAAAATTGTAGTAAGATGGCAAAGTAAAACATATTTGTTCTACCAAATAAAAGTAGTCGATTGTCTAGACCACTAACTAATAATGTCTAATCCTGTTGACATTTATCTTATAGGGTTTTGTTGTTGGATTTAGTGGATCAAAGATTTTCTGCCTTCACGTCTACACCATGTCAGCAGTTGAAGTCCCTCAGGTAGAAAATACATTTTTCTCCCGGTTAATATGTTTTTTTTAAAGTTCTTATAGAAGGCACCCAATGAAACAAGGTATATTGTTGGCTAAAGCTTTTGTATACTGCACTTTGCTTACAAGACCAGCTGTCGAGTGAAAGATGGCGTTGTCTTCTCCTCTCCCCTACAACTGTTGAATAAAATGATGTAATTTATATTCAGTAAACTGTTTTGACTAACCTTGTCTAGCCGAGAACCAATAAATTGAAACGAAATTAGGTAGTGAGACCCTTGATATAACGTACGGTGTCAGCTCCTTGGGAGAGATCCGTGAAACTAAAGTCAGTAAATGCTCAGAAACTCAACAGGGATTAACTATTTCTTTATTGAGAGGAAAGTTCTATGTTACACAAAAACGTGCACTAAAGGCTCTTATTAGCTTCTCCACTTCTCTGCACTATTGAATAGTAGTCTCTCGAATTTCTCAGATCGTAATAAAGACTTTTAAAATACAAAGAACCTTTAAAATAAATGAGTAAGTCGACGTGACTATAAAGCCGGTAGGAGGTGACAATTGTATGTTATTGTATGTTATATCCGAGGAACATTGGTGCCGTTACAACTGTATATTTTATCCGAGGCACAGGGGTGCCATTACAATTGTTTATTTTATCCAAAGCAAAGGGGTGCCTCTACCATTGTATGTTTTATCCAAGGCACAGGGGTGCCTCTACAATTGTATATTGCACTGTCTATGAAAGGCATTATCAGTGAATATTTTAGCATTACTAAGAGAATGGAAGTATTTCTATTTGTTTTGTTGTAATTTCAGTCCGCACCAATGTACCAATACCTGGAAAAGAAAATGTTCAGGTTCGTATTTTTTAAATATGATGATAGTGCAGTGATAAATATGTTACCATTTAGATACATGTTGATGACAGTGGTGTTGATAATGTTGACACAGTGGTAATAGCTATGATAATGATGATGTTGTTGATGACGATGATGGTGATGGTGATGATGGTGATGGTTAATGAGACGATAACTGATTGTGATGGCGATGATAATGACCACACAATACAGTACGACGATGAAGATAATCACTGAAGGTGTTTTAAAAACTTGATTTCAACAGGAGTGCCTACAAGGTTGCTTGTCTAGGTGTGACTGAAGGAGACTGGAGAGCACTCGCCATAGAGGCTATGGAGGTTGGTTGAAACATGTGAAACGATCTAATTATCACAGTTCATTTTTTTAAGATTTGACCCTCATCTCCCACAGATGTTTTAAACAGAGTATTTCTCCAATGATGTATATAAGAACGTTCACTAATGATTGCCTATGGAATATTTTACTTAAGTTCGGCGCTAATTTTGAGAGATTGCTCAAAAAGGAAGTTAATTGTGGTGGATAACCGCAAAGCAATGGACTATATATCTGTTGCTAGGCACTGACCCTGAAGGCAACAAAAATCTTGGGATCAAAATTCACTTTATTTTTATAGAGACAATCAAAATATACCTTTTCTATTTTTTGCCACAAGTGTTTCCTGTCACATACTTTTCAACTATGTTTACCTTGATTATGTTTGTTTAGTCGTGATTTAAACAACATTCCCATTAACAAGAGAAAAAACTGACATTTTATCAATGCAACTAAAGTAAGAATAGATTGATATTGATAATGATTGTTTTTTAAATGCAGGGAATGGATTTCGACATTGCTAAAAAGGTAAGTCATATTTCAGATGTATTAGAAAGTATTGAATTAAAAGAGTTACCCCCAATTCAATGTAACGAGGAGAATTAGTTAAGTCATTAAGCTTTGACTTGTTAAATCCATAAAAGTTAAACAAATAGACAAAGAAAACTGAAACTTTCGCCATACAGCACGATCTAGATCTGGTTTCACATTTGGCCAAAGGCCTTTCAACTGTTAATTCAGCCCTCCTCAGTGGCACAATGAAAAAACATTCCAGCGGCATCGATTATATATACCTGAGAAAACTAACAAGGATTTATGGGAGGGCTGTGCATAATGCACAGAAATTCACCCTATTTATCCCTAATGGCTCAGCCATCCTAATTCGGTGAACCCACAATCCGGGACAAAAGAGTTGAGACTTTTTAACTTTCATATATAATTTTTTTACGGCAGGCTCCCCCCTCCCCCCATATAATGTTGTTTTTCATCCAGATTAGATCAAAATATCAGACCAATATTGAAATGGGGAAAAGCGGGGCGGCTTAGATCTTGCGATGATCAAAAACGCTCTATTAGCTGTTATAATTAGTTAAAAGTCTCAAGGTATTTTGGCCGGGATTGCAGATGCTTTCTTTCTCCAAAAATTTATGGGGCGACATCTGACAGATGACATGAAAACTAAAACTGTTATGAAAAACATATCTATGTACAATCGCATGTGCTTAATTGATTCAAGGTCAGTATGTATTAAAAGTCTTTACGTAAATACAAAAGTGATTTGAGACCAACAGTAAAAAATTAGTGTAAGTAGCATCCCGCTACCGAGACCTTGTATGACTAAAGGAACTGCATGCTCACAGTTGATATCACTCAGGACTACTACGTTTAAGGGGTAATACTCCTCAATACCATCCAGGCATTGGCGTCCATTTAAACTTGCTGCTGAGGCTACTCAATAGCTTAGCGCTTGTGTGCTAGTTCTAGCTAAAAGCTAAGTCTTGGAATTAATTTGTTGCCCATGGAGCCTACTGATGTTTGTAGTGTTAGATGGAGAAGAGAATTTGACACTCCCATAGGACGGAATTCTAATCCGTTCTAGGTTAGCTCACAGCAGACGCCGGTTCTCTATTTATGCCTTGGTGGAAAAGAAGGTCATACAAACGTATATCGGCTCAGCTTGGGCTTAAACTCTTGACTTTGTTGTTGGAAGACAATGGTATTACCAACTGCACCAACCAGGCCGCCATCATGTGTTTTTATGTTTGTGTTTTGCTTCTCTATTACTGATAAAGGTTTGTTTTTGTCTGCAGGCTTTTATAAGAGTCCGGGATTTACGGTATCTAGAGCTGATTCATAGCATTGAGGTAAGAAAACCGCTCCCCATAACCCTTTAACAATACTGTAACTTCTTTAAGGTAAGAAAACTGGAGATCTCCTTTGATCCTTTAACAATTTTGAAACTTCTTTGAGGTAAGAAAACTGGAGATCTCCTTTGACCCTTTAACAATACTGTAACTTGTTTGAGGTTAGAAAACTGGAGATCTCCTTTGATCCTTTAACAATACTGTAACTTGTTTGAGGTTAGAAAACTGGAGATCTCCTTTGATCCTTTAACAGTACTGTAACTTGTTTGAGGTTAGAAAACTGGAGATCTCCTTTGATCCTTTCACAATACTGTAACTTCTTTGAGATGAGGAAATTAGAGATCTCCTTTGATCCTTTCACAATACTGTAACTTCTTTGAGGTGAGGAAATTAGAGATCTCCTTTGATCCTTTATTTGATTTTACAGCAAGCATAAGCAGTTTATTCGTGAATTAATGTTTCGATTGATTCGGTAAACAGGAACGAAAGAAAAAAGGAGAAACGGATGATCAAGCTTTCTTAGCAGATGTGTATGCTTATCAGGTGAGTCCAGGTGAACGAAAGAGAACAAATAGAACAAAATAATTTTTCAGTTTAGTATTGGGGCTATTGCATACTTCAGTAAAATTGTTCAAGCCAATTTAGAGTTAATTAGAACAGAGTTTGACATGCTGACGTGCTGATGAGGCCCCAAAATGCTAAAATATTTATTCATGGTTTCTAACATTGGGACTCACATGAAGATTTTTCTTCTGAGAAAAAGAAGCTTGTGTCAACACAAACATTTCTTCTATAGTTATTTCCAAGCTGAATACACAACAACTAGTTTGCAATTACTTTCTATATAAGATTAATAAATCTGTTTCCTCTAAAGGGTAAATTCCATGATGCTGCAAAATTGTACAAAAGGACTGGAAATGAAGAAAAAGTAAGGTTGAAGATTATAGAAATTCTTATACTGACTCACACATTACTATTTTTTGCATTACTTTGTAAATTTAATCATTAGAACATCGCAAATATATTGCGTGAGGCAAACATTTTCTGTGTTTCTCATTTAGGCCATGGAAATGTTTTCAGACCTAAGGCAGTTTGAGTACGCAAAGGTAAGTCTTCGGCAACGTAGAGGTTGATGAAAATTCTCGAATATCCTTTTCTGTAGGCGTCCGGTGATATCTGCGTAGTTTTTCTTTTTTGTATTCACAATTTTTTCCAACTTTTTTTCTTCACGTTTACTATAATCCTTTTCTTCTATTCCTGCTGTGTCTTTTTTTACTTTTCTCAATTCTAATCCTCTCCTTTTTTCAGTTCCTTTTCCTCCTCAAACTATGGTATTTAAAGTCTATATTATCATTTGTAACGAACATCAAAATTGTACGTTTGAAGGAGTTTTTGAGTGGAAGTGATCCCAAGCACATAAAACAACTTATCAGGAAACAGGCTGAGTGGTGTGAGACAACAAACGATCCAAAGGCTGCCGCGTAAGTACTGAATGAATGAATGAATGAATGAATGAATGAATGAATGAATGAATGAATGAATGAATGAACGAATTAGTGAAAGTACTAACTAAACTTATAAAAATATACTAAAGAACTCGTGAACGGACCAATCATGAATGAGTCGATGGGGAAAAGAATACATAAAAATACAAAAAATTGAATGAGTGGAGGAGGGAACCAATGAGTGAGTTGGTTTATGAATGAATTAGCGAATAGTTACTTAATAAGTCGATGGGTAAATAAATAAATAAATATGAAAAAAACGAGTGATGAGTGAGTAAAAGAAAATATGTGAAATAATGAACAGACAAGTCAAAGAAGAGCTGGAGAAACAATCCTATGAGTGAAGAGAGGAACGATTGAATAAAAGTGGGTGAAAAAAGGATTAGACCAAATGCACGAGTGTGAGAATGGGTTGAATGATTGTCCGACAATATGCGAATTAAATAACGGAGAGTCAATGAAAAGCATATTATTATCAAGACTGAGTTTGTACCACGGTGTAAACAATGACTTTATGAATGATTGTTGTAGTTATCTTATGATTATCGAGACTAAGTTTGTACCACGGTGTAAACATTGACTGCGTGAATGATTGTCGCAATTATGATTATTGAAATAAGTTTGTATCGGGTTGTAAACATTGTCGTGGTTATGTTTGTAATTTAAGAAATTCAGAAAGAGAAGCCCAGAAAAGAAGATTCAGGCCTTCCTATTGCAATCCCCATATTGCATTCATAACCGCAAAGATAATTAATAGTGACAAACATTTTATAATAGCATGTAGGTGGAGTCGAAAGTTCCTTTAATATCAAACCAGCATTGTGACAATGTTCACTTTTCTGTCATCATAACCACGATAAGTAATTTATACAATTCAAATTTGAAAATTTTATGATTTTTCATGATAGTGTTAATCAGAAATTTTATGATTTATCATGATAGTGTAATTCAGTAAAATTCCGTACTACCCCCTACCGACATTAAAGTGCAGGGTTACTTTTTCTTTTTCTTTTGTGTGGTATCGAAAGAGTGGACCTCATGCATAATTAATTTTTATTTCTATTATATTCTGTTGGGACCTAAACCTGTTTGTTAGCTATGCCATGCTGATAAGGCTCAAGAAGGCCGAAACATTTGTCCATGGCTACTAACATTCAGGCTATTTTTTGCGGTCGAATACCAACTACCAACGTGGCCTTAATGCCCATTTTTGTGGCTTCGGGTTAGAAGCTAGCGTGTATAAGCTATCTATACGTCATGTTTATCATTTAATTCCCATCCCATAAGCATTGCGCTTCCATTTAAGGTATAGTTGGTTCTTTGAAGTTCATGGCGTTAAGGCAAGTTGTTCGAATTCTGTAAATTAGGTGTTCTACCTTAAACCTCTTGATTGTGGTATGTTGACCATCTTATTTTGTTGCATCCCATAGAGACATGTTCATTGCTGCTGGAGAACACATCAAGGCAATTGAAATCATTGGTGAACGTGGATGGGTTGATAAGTACGTACATCATTGGCTAATTTGTTGTGACGTTATTGCTAACATTCTAGCTTTGAATGGGAACAGAACTAACTTTAATAACAATTGAACTTAAAAACACTTAATGAAGGATATAAGCTAGGCAGCGTGTTTTGTGCAGTTGTTGAGATCTCTGCCTTCTAACCACAAGATTCCGGGGATGATTTCAGTCCCAGGCTCTGTCCAGATTTGTGTGACGTTCTTTTCTGCAAGAGCTCACTAAGCTTTCAATCCTTCCAAACCTGCAGTTGATTAGTTTCTCATCCTGGGAGAGTCAAAGACTCTCATCTGATAAACGCTGCGGAATTTGATAAAAGCACGGCTCCATTTAGCTACTAGCTTCGGTAAAGGTTTTAGCTATTATTTAGCTAATGAAAACATGTAAGCTTCGTAGTACCAGTTTTTAAGACGACATTAACGACAACAACCCCCCCCCTCAAAAAAAGAAGTGAAAATGCACGATGGTACTGAACAGTTAACGATTCTTGTGTTATTTGCTAAGTTTCTAGACGTTAGAGATACATTACTAAAAGAGCACTTAACATAGGTTGATTCATTCTCTAAAGAATCAAGTTTATTTGTACATTACTTCCAATGATGAGGACTAGCACAATTTGAAATCGGGGGAAATAAAAAAAAAATTATAAAAGTTAAGATGAATATTTACCTATCGGTCACATTTGGATTTGTTGCAAATACTTACTCAGTATGTTTTGCGGTATATAGGTACTTCATGTACAACACTTTCTTAAAGTGCAATATTTTGCCGTCCATATAATTTGAATACTGGTTACTATAGTAGATGCAGGTTTTGCACAATTTAAATTTTGGATTAGTTTGTGGTAGCTTTAAATCTGGGGTCACCGAACACAAATTTAGACTCTGGTCAAAAATGGCTTTAAACCAGGCTTAATTGCTTGGACATGTATTACCACTGAGACACGCTGAGATATCTTGAACATTTAGAAACCTTTTAAATGAGATTTGAGAGTAAGTTTTACCCATTTGACAGGTTACTCGAAGTTGGACGAAACATTAACAAAGCGGAGACTGAGGCAATACGACAATGTGCTTACTACTTTCAGCAACTCGACCAGGTGAAACATCTTTTCGGATTGTATTAACTGTGTGCTTTCCTTCTTACAATATGTAGCAAGTGATTATTATTTTATCACCTGATTTCTCTCTTACATGATATTCGTCTTTCTTTAGTCCTCGTAAGGGTCGGCCTTTTACACGCACATGCAGCTTTTATTTTAGCATGTTTCTGTTTGCGTGATTCTGTAATCGAAATTGGCACACGTTCTTAGAGGTGTGACAAGTCAGGACCTAGAGCCCTTGCTCAGCACTTTCGGTTTGTGGCTTAATGTTAGCATCAAAATTGAGGTCCAGTTTCAATTAATGGTCTAAGATGTTGCATTTCCTTCATAATCATCATGTGTTAAGTTTGGAATAATTGTCCTTATGAAGTAATAATACCTTATTCTTAATTTATATTCCGTTTTATGTAGGTTGTTTCTAAAAATTTGAACAAACGTCACTGCCTTAGTAATTTTTTTCTTGCATCCGCTTCACAGTTTTGTGTTCTGGCCATATTTTAACAATGTTGCTTCCGGTTATATCAAATGAATTAGTTATTCAATGTCGTATTAGAACTATTTCATAATGTGTTTTTGTAATTCTTGGTGTATACGGCATTTTGACTCTTAA
Source organism: Zoanthus solanderi (assembly GCA_024336925.2). Classification (NCBI taxonomy): domain Eukaryota; kingdom Metazoa; phylum Cnidaria; class Anthozoa; order Zoantharia; family Zoanthidae; genus Zoanthus; species Zoanthus solanderi. The sequence goes on from JANCMA020152697.1 coordinate 12,833, forward strand.
AGGTGGCTGCTGTGTATATGTGTATCAAACCTAATATCTGTACTGGAAACTGTTTTAATGTAATATTCGCATGAAATATTAGAGGGTTACAAGTTAGAGAAATGTAATAATAACCAAAAAGTAAGAGAAAAAACAAAACAAAACAAAGAGTAAGAAGAAATTGTACATACATAGTGAAAATTAACAGAGAAACAAAAAGAGAGATTACAGAGTTCCAACGTAGCTAAAGACTAAGAGAGATAACTACTTTAATGCATTAATCACAGCATGCCCACGCCAGTGAAATGTATCTCAAGATTGGTGATATTATGGCTCTTGTAAAGCTACATGTTGAGACAAGGCATTGGGACGAGGTAATGTATAATTTGTCTAAACTCTAGTTCAATTGGTAACGCCTTTTTTAGCCTGAAATCATTACATAATGACAGCTAGTTAGTTTGAATGTGTGACATCTTGTATGCGAATTGAAGGAAGATCCGATAACGCTCGTTTCTCAGTAAACAAGCTTTATATCACTGAATTTTTGTTGGCAATAATTGTTACTTTCCCAACTCAAAAAATATTTATCCTCAGAAAACAAATCTATTTTCGTCCATTACGCTGAGGATGATAATGATATTGATAATAATATTTTTTGATGATGCTGGGAATAATGGTGATGATTATAGTGGTGATGATGGCCATGATAGTGTTAATGTTGATAAGGATGATGGCGTTAATGTTGATGATAATGGTGATTATTTTGTTTTTTATCGATGATGGTAATGATGATGATCGTAGTGTTGACGATGATGATGGCATTAACAATTGTTTTGTTTTTGATGATGTTAGGGGTGATGACGGTGATTTGTTGATCATTTATTAGGGGATGACATTTTTATGATTATGATGTTGATGAAATACCAGGGATCAAGATTTTAGCTGGGGTGGCGGTGGTGATGGTGATGATGTTAATGAAATATCAGGGATCAAGATTTTAGCTGGGGTGGCGGTGGTGATGGTGATGATGTTGATGAAATATCAGGGATCAAGATTTTAGCTGGGGTGGCGGTGATGGTGATGATGTTGATGAAATATCCGGGATCAAGATTCCAATTGGGATAGCGGTGGTGATGGTGATGATGTTGATGAAATATCAGGGATTAAGATTTTAGCTGGGGTGGCGGTGGTGATGGTGATGATGTTGATGAAATATCAGGGATCAAGATTTTAGCTGGGGTG
>JANCMA020152802.1:0-14050 GCA_024336925.2 Zoanthus solanderi
AAGTCAATTCAGTTGGACAAGTGAGAACATCTACGTAGTCGTGAAGGTGAGCAAATCACAATATTTATAGAACTCATTATGGGTTTGGTTTTTTCAACGGCATGCGTTTTAGCTTGTTATCTGTACTTAACTACAGAGCATCGTAGAGCTGATAAAAATGTGACTTCTGCATTTAGTAGTTGTTATGATACATCTCTTAACAAGGAGTCAATAAACACTAGTAGTAGTTTTCGATCTCGTGTAGAGTACAGACTACTGCGGAGTCTCTTGTTCATCTTATTTTCTGGGTCGACCACAGAGTTAACGAAATTGATATAAACTTGTAAACAGGTGTTTCTAAAAAGAGTAATGCGATAACGAGTAACGGAGTAAGGGGGAAAACGAGTAACGGGAAAAAATTTCACTTTGTAAAAATAGAAAACGAATAGCAATAAAAAAATTTTACGGACAGTAATGTAGAGTAAGAGTAATTGGAAAAACAATTCAAAACGTAATAATAACAATATCTTGCAAAATTTAGCGCTCTGAAGGAGTTTTACTGAATAGCACGGTTTTCCCGCCAAAAACGTCACGTGACAGTCGAACACCAAACACGGCTGGAAAAGCGGAAGTAGAAAGTAGCCAAAGTCGTTTTGCTATTTAACAATTAGACCTCGAGGACGAATGGACTACGAGTTACGGCCTCATGGGCTATTCAAACTCGTAGTCTATAAGGCCGACTTTTTATTTTCGTTTTCCATTTAATTTTGTTCCTTATTTTCAGTTAGTACAATTAACAAATGCTGACTACGACACAAATTACCAAGACCCCACGCGGGGTACAACTTCAAAACGCAATGCAAATTTAAAGACCGCTGCCGTAAATCAGCGGATTTGATAGAGAAAATTGAGGCACAAATACGTTTACCTTTATTGATTTTACCTTGGTTTTGATAAAATACACTTAATGACGGCTTAGGAGTGTTTTTGTTGGCCAACAATTTTCAAGATGTTCATCAGCCTGGTAACATTTAATTTGAACTCTTCCACGTGACCTCGATTTAATCAATGAGAGTGCGCATTTGAGTCGAAAACGCACTAGCTATTTAAGGGTTAGTTACTAGATGTGAGTAGTTTGTTTACATTAACACCCACGCGCTGGCAATATAATGAACGAGAAATCTGAAAAATGAACGAGGCGAAAGCCGAGTTCATTATGTAAAAATTCGAGTTCATTATATTGCCAGCAAGTGGGTGTATTTGTAAACAAACTACGAACTGAAAGTAAATAACCCTTTTAATAAGCAATCTGGATCACTGCATTGCAAGGCGCGCCTTACACAACTTAACTTAACGAACTTGAAGCAAAAGTTTGACCGAACAAAAATCTTTAAATAAGTACACATAATTAAAATGGCATATTCAGTTCAAATATAATAAAATAGAAATCACAAAAAGTTGCATACGAAGAAAGATTTTAAAAAATAGAAATTTTAAAAACTAACGCGAAGACAGTAGCGAAGCATTCACTGAAATTTGTCAAAAGCTGAAATTAATTCGTAAAAGAAATAGCAAATACCTTCTTTTGGAATTTATCAGCAGGGCCTTTGGGAAGTATGTTCAGTGTTTTAATTACAAAAGCATGCATTCCTTGTTACTTTTTTGACATGTTCAGTTTGTGCATCAGGTAGATTGAAGATTTTCATGTAATGGTTTTGTAAATCGCCTTAATCCATAACATGATTATCTCTTTTAACTTTTTTCAATGCTGCAGGTTTCTCGAAGTATGCGACACCTCACACCAAACGAAGCAGAGATATCACAACATAAAGCAACTAAACGCAGTCGGAAGAAATGAAATGTCATCATTCTTAGTCACGTAAACTATAGAAGAAATACTATGGCGCTTAATGTTTGTCAACACAAAATATCTTATTTGGCATCGGTTTCATTTGTATAGGTCTTACAACTCCTGAGATTCCATATTGGGAAAGTTTGAAAGATACAACCATAATAGCCTCCATAGCAAGCGTTTTGCAATATTTTGGGGTTTGCGAGAAAGCGTTGCCTTCCTTCCCCACCCCCTAACACCATTTTTTGCTCGCCCCGTATTTCCGCGCAGCCCAAATTTTGTAAAACGAAACGAACGCAGGCTGCAACCATAGTGGCCGGTGTAAGCAAATGAGAAGCCTAAATTAGGTGGCCTGATTGGCGCAGTTAGTAAGATCTCGGCTTTGCAGCCACAGGGTCCAGGGGGTCGATCCCCGGCTCTGCTGAGATTTGAACATTTGAATGACATTCTTTTCCGCCAAAACTAATTCGGCTTTCCATCCTTCCGAGGTTGGGGGAGTCGGACTCTCAAACACTACAGAACCTGGGGTAAGTGCTGTCTACATGGGTAACTTGGCTTGTTAAGGATTTAGCTGCCTAAATTAAGGGGTGAACGTGGTTCAAACTTTACCGCTCTCTGATAAACCAGTAAAATCCATTCTTGAGTTAGTGTGAATCAAAGTAAAATAAAACGTTTGTTTTGGTACTTCGATCAAACTCCTAAAGTGAAATGAAAATCGTGAATATTATACGTTGTATTGCGATTCACTGAAATGCTTTCTTTTGAGATGTCAATATTTTGTTGAATTGTTGTCTTAAAACTATGGTCTTTGATTAACTGACACACGATCATCTAACAGCTTTTTTTGTCTTTGCCAATGAAGTTGATGTAAAAGGGCTCAAAAGGTCTCTATGACAACCGAATTGCAACCAACTGATGTAAATAAACCGTCGCATTTTGCGGTGTTGCCATCTCAAAACTGCAGTTAGTTTATATTTTGATAAACGATATGCATTTTTAATTTATTTAAGTGACTGATGCTTGATTAATAAAAGCTATTTCACAGATCAAGTAACAAAAATAGAAAATAAACGAAAAAAATGTGTAGATTTAATGTCAATCTAGGTTTTTCCTACTCATGCATTTGCTATGTATATGATAAAATATTTCCACCCCTACCTGGTATCTCCCAGATATTCCGTAGTCCCTAGTTTTTGGTTCCAAATATTCTATATCCCTTAGTTACAGAATTTAACTCAATATTCCGTTATGAATTTACTGTTTACTGGAATTAAATACCTTACTAACTCTAATCAAAGGAAACTGAATTTTTCGTGAATACACTAATATTTTGGATTCGCTTTGAAGATGTTTAAATTCCATAAAAAAACGTGAGTTTATTTATTGTGCACGGTCAACGTCATATTTCAATAGGGGAAAGGAGAACAAAAATATATAACAAAGAAAGCCATCAAGTTTCCTAACCAGTCGACTCTACTAACTTTGGTTTTACCATTTATATGTTGTGGTTCAATTTTTTTTCTTGGTTTGTTTTTTTTTTTTTCATGTTTCATACATTACCATAACCAAAAACAGAAAAATAAAATTTAAATCAAGAATAACCTGCTCGCAGGCGGTTGGTGTTTTTTTTTTAGCGCGGAATCCAAGATGTCTGCAACGCTAAACCCTATGAGATTTCTGCGCTAAAAATACATCCAACCGCCTGTAAGCAGACTAAACCAAGGATAAAATTGAACCGAAAAAACATATACATTGGCAACTGTTGGGTATTAAGATCCTCTGATAGAACGAAAACCATTTTGTTTTGGTTTGGGTTGTATACACTCAAGCAAATGTCTCGAGGAGAAAAAAGCTGTTTGCATTCAATGTTTTCACTCGGTTACACATTTAGTGAAAGCATAATGTAGGAAGATATACCAGCGAATTTGCTACTTAATCTTGAAATATTGTTTATATCCTTTTCATGTTCTACTTAAAATATACAATTTATTCAACTCTATGCATCACAGACACAACCTCCAAATTACAGAAAATGAAAACATTCTCATTAAAATTTACACTACATAAATGAATAATCACCTGGAACTTAAAATCTAGTTCATTTTAAAAATAACAAAGTTTCGAAACGATGTATTAATTACTGGGAGGTGGTGGAGCGGATGGAGTCGGTCTCCTTGCAATGTAGTCATACGGTGGTGGATAATATTGTTCACTACTCTGGTACTGATGCACTTCATGTTCAGGCGGCCGTGGTAAGAGACCAATTGGCTGTGAATAAGCGAAACCACGAGCTGCTGCAGTGGAATCATAGGCAGCAGGCTCAGGCTGTTGGTAAACATAATACTGGGTGCCTTTTGAAGGCGATATTTCTGTTACTGGCACGTAGCCTTTAGTATTTCTAGCACGGACAGATGTACATGAGTAATTGGTCTTGTAACGCACCCAACAACACATAAGGATAATGGTGAACAACACAATTCCTCCCGTCATCCTAAACATATAAAAAAGATACAACAAGAAGTGCAACTGTTAGCTAGACAACGGTATAATTTTTGCTGTTGATTCATCTCTGCCTTCCCGTTCAAATGTCTGTGATTTCTACACATTTTTCTATCCTTACTATAGTTGTAAAACGGGTGGAGATTTCTGCTGGGGGCTATAGATTAGTGTCCCATTCACGGGGGAGATAAGGATTTTCATCTTACTTAAAGGGAGCTGAACCACAGTACATCTGGAATTTCAGAAATATGTTTTTATACCGATTCCTTAATCCATGTCCTTAGAAATAACAAAAACCGCTTCCCCATGACTAAGAGAGAGGCCATACTTTCGCCCGCGATCTAACAAGGTTGTTACCACGATGTCAAAACGTCAAAATGCCACCGACGTTCAATTCTTTTTAATGAACTGTAAGCCTTTTTTGAAGGCGATTTTTGAACAGGTAAAGCTTTATAAAAGTGAAAATAATGTCTCTGCTCGACAACTTCGCTAGAAAAACTTCCGGCAATAAACACAGTGAAAACTTTCAGTTTGACGTTGTAACGTCAGAGGCAACTTATCTGAGCCCGCGATAAAAGTGCTTTATCAGTTTATGGCACCCGACTGAGGGTTGAGCAGCACTTTCTGTAATAATTCTCCAAAATACAGTTCAGCAAATCGCTCTAAAATCTCAAATATATCCACTTCAACATAAAAATATTAATTTGGGTGTTCATTTCCGTTTTAACACTAAAGAAATCAGGGATAAGCCAAGTAGTTGATGACAGCAATTAACTTGTGAAGCTATAATTGTTAGACCAAGAACTAGCAATTAATGTATGTATATGTGCGTTTCACGAAAAACAAGTACTACTTTGTGCCAAAATTGTTTTACTAAATCTGTACTAAATCTGTTTTTCACGATAAACAAAATATTAATCAGCTTGTTAAAATGTCACTCAGTGCCACTGACGATCTTTTCAACTACTTCAATTGGCTGCATGGTTGTCAAGACTTCAGGTTTGATCCTCGGCTCTGCTGAGAAACTTTGTGCGACCTTCTTTGCCATCAAAGCTAACTCAGCTTTTTATTCTTCCGAAGTGACGGTAAATAAGTAGCAGCGTCTGCCAGGAGCTATGCGAGGGATTAGCGTCCCGCCCAGGGGGGAGTCAAAGGTTTTCACCGCTTAACACTTTGGAAACTGGACAGAAACTGAGGCTCCAATGAGCAACTACGCTCGGAAAAGGATTCAAATTTTAGCTTTGTTAACAGTATTGCTTCAGTGTTATCAACTTGAACTGCGATACCTGTTTTATAAACTGCAACTCTTTGACTGTAAATTAATAATGATAACTAAGGCTAAAGAACCTTGACTGAATTCAAAACTACACTCTTTTTTTATAAGAACGACGAATTTTTCGACTGAGGCTGAACGTTCTTAAATTATAAATATTTTCGGGATATCGGCCTCAAATGTTCTTAAACATGTTCTTAAAATATCTCTTTACTGATTTTCGACAATATAAATAATACATGTACCGTTTGTGGTACATTTGTTTATACATTGTCATTGATTTGTACATGTAAAATTGTTATCTGCGAACTTTAGTCAAGAAGCCCACCGAAAAGCAAATTTTTTTAACAACACTGTATAAATTATTTGCAATAAGTTATCATAATAAATAAACGTTCTTCTCCTTTTCTCAGCCTCAGCATGTTCTTAACATGTTCTTACATTTTTGACAATTTTCAGCCTCATGTTCTTATAAAAAAGTTTCTTATGAAAAAAAAGAGTGTATTTGCCAAGGAAATTAGTATTATATTAAAGTATTATGAACAGAGAGGAGTTTCTTAAAACTAACATGTTCAAATTTTAGAAATAAATTGATTTATTTTTACAAATTTGTATGTCACTTTATTAGTAGTTTTGTTTGAAAATCGTGTTTTGGCACCATTCTTTCCCTGTGCACCGTGTGTTTCCATGGTTGATAATCTTGTATTATCTGTGTGTCTTTCAAATGAATCAACGTAAATAGCCATTGTGCTGTCTAGCTCCAGTAAGTGGCCAGGATGTCTGGTTTAAACTTTGTGCGCACGTTCCCAACACACAAACTTATTATGCGTCGGTCAAATGTGCAAGACGCTATGTATGTAAGTTGTGACAACTGGAACCAGTGACAACGATAAAAAACGAACTAGTAATTGTGTAAGGACACTGCATTAAGGTCTCGATGTACACAGTATACAGAAACATTTTTTTCATAATACTTCAAACTATTTCAACTGGTTTTTGTAGAACTTTAGAGGAAATTGAAGGTGAGTTTGCATGATAACAAAGATCAAATTTTATAATAACTATATAAGTTTTTGTTGCATTTACAAAAAACCTAGTTTTACTTATCATATACTGAACGAGTTTGCACTGAACATTTGGAGTTAAAACGAAAATCCAACCAATAATTCGTATCAAATTCATAATAATAAAATGACATTTTTGCTTTAAAATTGAAGACGTTAAATATGTAATTTCATCAGTTGACTGTTTTTGCGTTCCGAGTGTATTCAGATTTTAGTGTATTTCTGTGGTTGTTTTAACATTATTTCTAAGGAAAATCAATTCTTGAGATTATGAATTTTTTTTTATTGTTACTGGGTTGACAAATTGGAAAAATTACAACAGAAACATTTATGACCAACAATGCTAAGGGTTTGTGTTTTTTACATGTACAAACCCTTTGTTTTTCAGTTTGGAAGAAGGTTTTGATAAATTGCAAATGTTGAAAAACAGTACGGGGTTACGCCTATTTACGATTTTCTTTGTGTATCTGCATCTTTGGTGGGAAAAAATAAACAAGTAATTTTGGCAACAAAACAAAGTAACTACGCTTCAACAAATTGAAAAATAATCAGACATTTTGACCGCATCAAATCAATTCGAAAGAATTTGATTAATCATCCTTAAATTCTAAAAATTTCTTTTTAAAAACTTTTAATTTTAACATAAACTTCGCAGAGAAACAAAGTAATAAATGTATTAAAACTTCCTTTCAAAATAAGCTAAGTAAAATGGTGGTCTTGCTAGTTATTTTTTTCAATATTTTTAAAGTTGGTTTTAAATCAAGTTCATTATAGAATTCTTTCTATTTTTTCTAATTTATGTTTCATCATCAATACCTTCGTTTTAGAAAATGTAGCTTTACATCGAAAGCTAGATCTCCTAACATTGTTGTAAACGCAAGACGGGGTTACATTTTTTGTATTTGTATCGAAAGCAAGTTTTCCCAATATCAATGCAAACGCTAGACACTTGATAAGTTGATTACATTTCTGGTTTCTGTATCCAAAACTAGCTTTCTCAACATCACTTTAAGTTTAAACGCAAAACGTAATTGCATTGCTGGTTTTAAAAAGCATTAGGAATAGTTAAGCAGCAAGACTGACTGTATATAATTTTAATATTAAATTAATAATAAGGTTTAATTATTTTTACCACCAATATTTAGTGAAAGTTAAAGCTTATTTGACAATGATTTGTTCGTTTTTAAGAAGATTAAAACACAACGTAACTTTGTTTTGTTTTTCATTTCCTTCATTATGATTAAATAGACAATTTTCCGCTTGTCGGCTTTCTAAACTCTACGTCCATTAGACAAACACTGTCGTAAGAAAAGATTGAGAGAAGATAAAGGACCGACTAAAGACAATTTTCAGAATTCATTTCGGACGATAATTTAATCAATAATTTATTTCACTTCTTAAATCATTTGTGCAAAATAGCTGTCGTTGAACAGACAACTTTGACGTTCTCGGAAACCAAATAAATTGTCATATGTCATCAAGTGTTAAGCAAAAAGGATGTTTAGTCATATTACCAATGATTTGTAGAAATCATGAAGCACCAAATAACAAATTGGACTGTCATACTTCCATCATTTTAGTTCAAATTTTAAGACCTTACGTAAACTGATTTTAGCCCAATTATCAGTTCAAAAAATAATTTAAAGACAGATCTTGTGCTTTCTAACCACATTTGAAGCTTATTCAAAAACTTAAATGCATAAAAATTTACAAAAAAACTTGTTACCTAAGAAACCTTTGCTTTTTTGGTTCGTTTTCGAGAAATTATATAATCTAATATTACCACATGAACAGGAACCTGGCTAATATGATTACTTGTTTGCTTGACAAAACAAAAAAACAAGAGTTTTGCAAATTTCTTATTTTCTAAACCAGTTAGTAATGTTTTCGTAGTTTTTACTTACTCTCATGGTTGACCGTTTGATTTTTAAACATAAGACAGATTTTTACTGTTTTCTTTACAAGGCGATGTTTGAAAATAACAATCAAACTTTACTGGTATTTTCCTCTTTCTATTACATTTATAAAAACGTCTAATTTTGAGGGCAACGTTGAATATACTTAAATATTTTGGAAATTTCACAGACTAGATATTTTTAATGTATAAAAAGAGCGAGTACTTGGTGCAGACAATTTATATTTTTTTACTGGCACATACCGGAAGCAAAAATTGGCTTTCAGGAGAAAAATCTCTTTATTCGTTCCACTTGTGAAACAGCAAATTTCATTTAGAGTCCGTCTGTAACATGCACTATATTTGCTAAAGATGCGTGACGTTTTCAGTTTAAAATACACGTATAAAAACCTACAAATTTTACTTGAATTTTAAAATTTACATTTTAGTTATCAGCACGTAGGCAATGATGCACGGCTGAAGAACAGTAGTAAAAAAAGTTTTTTTAAACCTCTAGTTCTTGTAAAATGGATGTACAACTAATCAAATAATACTGAGTTTGAACAATACAACTGAATATTTGCATATCATAGCATCAGTGTATAATCAGAAATTATTTCAGTTTAGTTTAATTAATTTATTGTTTGGTTTCATCTTCATTTTAATGAGGAAAAATTAGAAGGTGATTCTATAGAGTTTAGAATTAATTTAAAGGTCTAAAAACCGAAAGCCTTTTCATATAAAATGTTTTGTATTTCTCTTTATCTACTACAAAACATAAAAATACATATTTTTTTATAACTTGGTTAGACCAAAATATTAATTCGATTTCTTAATAAAAATAACTTTCAAGCTAGCCACTTAATTGTTGTGAAATGAAACTTGCAAGATCAAATCTTCCAAAATAAGGAAAAACACTTTACGACACACTGCTGGGCTAAAGAAGTTGAAAATCTTAATTAAAAATAAAATCACAATTCTATCCTGTCCGTGACGCAAACAAAAGTAGAATGTGATCAAACTACGAAAAAATATGACAGTGATTAGCAATGCTTGCTTTTGTTTTAATTTGAAAATGAATCTACTTCACGACTCTCCTTTTTCTCTGAGTTTTTTTACACCTCCTACTGAGTTTCTTGACAAGTTATTTAATGTTATATCGCTTTGTATCCCTCAGAAAAAATGAAAGGTTTTTCTTTTTTCGAGAAACGAGAAAACTTTTGAATGTTGCACGCAATCCCTAATTTGAGAAACAAATTGGTGCGAAAATTCAAATATCAAAAGCATTGTGAGTAATTTTAGTTCTGCCATGTATTGTATGAATACTCTTTTTTATGGATTAAAACATAAATTATTTCCGTCAGTAGAGTGTCCCGTGAAACTACTGTTCCATCAAAAATCGATATCTCGGGAGTTGAACAAGCTGTTTTTTTTCAGAATACTGTATTTATTTTTGATACCTTTAAAAACAACGAACTTATAGTAATTACAAACATTCTCACTTGCTCCACAATTATTTGAATTATTTTACCTTTGACATACTTGTTTAGGTGTAGGAGTTTCATGAACCGTATTACAGATACAGTGCGATTATTTGATAGACGATACATGCCTTTTTACAAGGAACGTTTTTGTAAGAACACTCACTGGTTAAAATTTGTTGAAATGTTAAAAACAGGCTAACAACAAACCCCAGGCTTCAGTTTTGCTCTGACAAGTTCTAGTAGATACTTTTTATATCATAGTTCCCAATATAGTAGCTTCAAGTTAGCTACTAGCACGATTGTGCTATCTATACTTGAGTTCATCTTCATAGCCACATTCCACCAGCATTGCAGAGCTTTTACCATTACTTATATTCTTCTTGGGAACCTGAGCCTGTTTGCTAGCTATGCCATGCTGACGAGGCCTAAAAAGGCAGAAACAGCTGTCCATGGCTGCTAGCAATCAGGCTCACTATTTTCTATGGTAGTTTAAAGGGGCAAAGTCCGCTACAAACGTGGCCATAGTGCCCAATATAGTGGCTTCAAGTTAGCTAGTAGCACGTTTGTTAAGCTAAGATGAAGTTTTAGTCAGACAAACTCAAGTAGATACTTTTTACATGAGAACAAACTTTATAAGAGAACCCAGGCCGAAGTTTGTTCAAAAACTAAGGTTTTATAAGCGTTCTAATACCATTGTACTTTATTAGCTTGTAATGGAATCCGAGTTTGTTTCGTACTTGTAACTTACTAAGTATGACTTCTATTATGGCTGAGTAGCTGGTTATGGTTGCACTCAGACTCAAAGGATGGTTCTTGCTATCAACGCATGCGTACAAGTTGTTTTGTACCACTTTAATTATATTTATAATACAACTGTAACACTTTGCGATTGTTGCAGCTCAAGAGATTTGTGGAGTTGGGTGGCGCGCAAAAGGAAAATCTTGTTACAAGATTATTTCACAAGGAAAACAATTTTCCGACGCAAGCTTGGACTGCCAAGCGCGAGGAGCTTCAGTGGTAAAAATAACCAGCCGATCCGAGCTGGATTTTCTCTTTGAAACTTTCATTAAACCTTTAAAGAGTATCAGCGCTTGGATTGGCCTGACAAGGGTACCTGATACGAAAACTTTTCGATGGCAGGACAAAACACAATTGGGCAAATTTCAGTTCTGGAATACTTTGGAACCGAATAACTACGGAAATAATGAGAATTGTGTCGAGCTGTATACGGACAGTGGAAAATGGAACGATATTACATGTTCGTTTGTGAGACCTTATATTTGTAAGAAAGGTGAGTCAGTAACACAAACCAACCGGGGATCTAATCTCACCACTTGAATAGGGGTATGTCACCAATCTGATTTTTCATATTACTAATATTGCTATTGAAATAGTACCTCCAGTTCTTCTAATACAACTACTATATATATTTAACAATTAGAATACAAGCTTGCAGTTTCAATCAATTGGCGATAGAAATCGAGAGCGAGTATTCTAGTTGTTTTAGTAGAAATCTCTGAAGGAGAAACAAAAGAAGAACGATATCATTTTACAGAAATATTTATGGTTTTTGAAACGCCAAATCTTGTTGTTTCTATCTTTACAGTATGCGACTATTGTCGAGTGAAACTGTCAAATTGATAGTTCATTTTTTTCTTACCTTTGAAAATTTTGATATCATATTTTTTGCTGTTTTAGCTTTCTCTGGGACTGCCTTATGAATAAGAGCGTTTAGTTTCTCTTCCGAAACGTCTGAAAAGCGGGAAAGGGCCGCCATATTGAATTAATTGTTTACATCCCGCAAACGCTATCACCTGATAGATAGTGAGTACGGTAACCAATCAGATTACAGTATTTGCAATAGATAGTGAGGAGATTTCTACCAAATACAATAATTACCGGCCTAATTTTGTTGCCTACTGTAGTACAAAGCACCACTAACATCTCTTCTACAAGAAATGATCATGAACGAATAGTATTAGTTTTTTATAATGGAGCCTTTTCAAAAATTGCTTACATCATAAAGGACTTACTAAATTTTGTGACTCAATCATTTTGCAGATTTCAACTTGGAGCGTCCCAGCAATTTGATGATGTCAACAATTGATGACGTTAATTACTCCCTTATTAACCACACAATAACATCATTACGTGTAGCTGATGTTGAGGAGTGCACCAGAAAGTGTTTGCAGACCCAAAACTGTTATTCCTTCAATTATGGTTATTACGGCAAGTTTGAAAAAATATGTGAACTGAACAATGCAACAAGAGCAGTTGGAAAGGGATGTTTTATCCCAAGATCCGGCTATTTGTACTACGAGTAAATGTACGTCTCATACTAGTTCGTTTGTTTGGGACTATTCCGCAATATGAACTCCACACTTCACACGATTTCATACAAGACTTCCTCTGCCTTTTTGTCCTTTCTTCATTCGCTTGCGAAAAATTGTATGCTAATGAAGCAGATTGTAAACAATGACATCAGCTGAAATTTGTCTAGTCTAGTCTTTGTAAATAACCAACAGGTTTGTTGAATGAAATTTATTGAATGTTTCCTTTGAAAACGCAATATATATATATATATTTCGGAGTAGTCCCACATAAACGCTCCTAAGCTCCATAGGTCATTTCTTGCCAAAAAATTTAGTTACATCGTTTCTCCAGAAAGTATCGATGCCAGTTCGAGCAAACAATATTTTTCTGGACATATACCATTCGCCTCGTACCAGTTTTGCAATCTTACTTGGAACGTTGCATGTTAGTTACTCTCCCGAATCAGTTTCCGAAATTAAAATTGTAGGCAGGTAGGTATAATTTATTATAACAATTTTTTAATTCAAGTTGGGAGCTACATCTAAGATATGGTACGTAATTTGTTTAAAGAAACCGGCCAAAGAGCTTGCAAAGTTACAGGCATATTCAATGACGACTTACGGAAACAAAGATTATACAATAAAAAAAGAGTCTAAACAAAGGTAACTTACCTGAGAAGTGTCAGAACTAAAAAGTTAAGGATGCTGCGCGGTGTTTCAACAGAAATAATTTGATAAATTAATAAGTTATACACTGTTGTGAAATGAATTGGAAATAACGTTTCAGTTTGTAGTCCGGCCTTAGTCGGAGTGAATGTGACGCAACATCTAAGTCAGAGTACGTGCTTCGTTTGAAAAACAGGAAATTTCCATTCGCAATATAAATGATCAACAAGATTTCCTTGACAAATTTATCCTTGGTCTTCACAAATAATTCATATTCCCATGTCAAGGAACTCTCATGTAAACAGGGTTTTAGTCAACAATATGATGCGTTCAATTAATCAATTATGAAAAATATCACATCTTTGTAAAGGCGGGGGTAGCTGTAGTGAGAACTATTCCTAGTTTTTATCGATTTGTCTGAATAACAAAGTTGTTGTTTGTATGCGTATCGTGGCATAAAATAGTTAATCGCCCGCTGGCGACCATTCTGAAATTGTGATCGCCAGTGCAAAATTGTTAGTCGCATTGGCGACCAGGAAAGCGCAACTTCGGACCCTGAAATCAAGTAAATTTGAAAATGTCATCCAACTTGGAAACAAATTATAAACATCGCTTTTTCGAGCGTTTCATGACTTGCTCATTGTAAAAGATCGCAATTTTGCCAATGACAAAATTGCAAGGGAATTCAATAAGATAGATACACGTTGGTTATACTGCGTTAAAACTATAAAAATTATCTTAATAATTTTTTTATTTTTCAATCTACTTTCGTTTACTTTCCTTTAATATTTTAATATGACTACGGATGTCGCACAAGTGAAATCATTAAGAATTCCAGTTACTCATACGTAAGATTGTAAACCAGTTTGATGAAAACCTTTTTTAAAATAAATATTGTTATAAACTATCTTGGATATTGTATGGCTTCCGGGGATATACTGAGTGCCTGGAGCATTATTATTTGTAACTTTAGAAACTCTGGACAGTTATGCTGACACTAGCACTCTTATTTCTGAAATAAAAAAGA
>JANCMA020152909.1:0-24134 GCA_024336925.2 Zoanthus solanderi
TAATTATAAACTTGCATATTGTAATTTGCAAGTTATCGAGCGGGCCAATCAGCGCTCCTGACCAGAATCAGGACAGATGACGTCATCAGTATGGAATTTCTGGCCGTGAATCGCAGACGTCTCTCTCGCGAAATCCGTTGAGCGATGAAAGGCGGCTGTATTCGCAGGCTACTGCGTCTCGGGCTTTCACTGACCTGCTGACGAATTCTCCCAAACGTTCACCTCGGTTTTCACCAAGCTATGAAGGCAAGGAAAACATGTCTTATTTCTTGATGGTATTCGTAGGAAGTGTTAAGGGCCGACGTTTGGAGCGGCTTTAGCATTCCGTCAGTTCTGGTTTGTAAAGTTCTTAAAAATTCCATGAAAAACAAATTATATTTGAAAAATCCTTAGTTTTGTTCAAGAACTTGTTATTGTTTATTTTGGTCATGCAAATTATGGCTTCGAACGGTTGTCAATGCGTCTACAAACTAAAATGGGAGTTTGTTAGAGAGTATAAAGAGTGTGTCTCAGTTTCTAAAAAAGACTGATAGAAACAAATCGTTATGTATATGGTGTGATCGAACTTCTCAGGCATGGGAAAGAGTGTACTAAACTCGCAGATAATAAGTACGAACGATAATAATAACTCTTCTGTCACATTCAACTCTACCCAATTTATTTGATTTGGCGACGACCTCGCCTGAAGAAAGGCAAAAAAATCGCAGGTTGACAGACCAAGTACTGTATGATGCGACTCCTGCGGAAATTTTGGACAATACAGATGGTCAATTCTCACTATTCCTTAAATTCTTCAACAGATGCTTTAAACGTCTTAATATTATTATCCTATTGTCAAATTTGATTAATAATGTTAAAAAGGAAGATATGTTGTTATTTATGGTTTTTTGAGGATCAATATTTAAATGTATTATAAAAATATTACAATTATAATTATTATTGTTATTATTATATAATTCTGTTTTAATGTGCGTTGTTGTTTTTTTCGTTAAATTACTTTTTTACCTTATGTATATCTGTATTTTGGGTAAGGAAATATTTGAAAGGAAAAAAATAATATGTGCACATTCAAGAATTATGGGTTGCTTTTATCACTAGATAAGATTGTTCCATCAACTGGATGAAAAACTGCACCAGATGGACCGAGAACTAGCAGTTAACCCACAATATGTTCAAAAGGTACCAGTCTTAAAACAAGGTTTTGAACACAATTGTTTGAAGTATCGATAAAACTTTTCCTGAAAACTTTAGATTATGCCCATAATTATAATTATGAAAAAGCAGTAACAGAGTATGTTTGTAACTTTAGTTCATTGTTTGTTTGTTTTTTGAAATTTTAGAGAATTAGAACTGTTGGGGGCAGCTCAATTTTATTGGATCCATCTATGCAACTTGAGAGTGCCAGTGTCGCTTTTATTAACAAGGACCTTTTAACGTAATCTTGGCTGTTGCATACGCAGTTTACAATGAGTAATGGTGAAAGAAACCAGAAAAGAACCATTTTAGGCATCAACTGTAACTGGTGCAACCTTCTAACCACCTTAGACATGAAGAAGCTTGCCACAGCTGTTGCCGGGCAGCAACTCTATTTTAAGGCGGCGTGGTTAGTACAGTTGTAAGATCAAGGGCCTGGGTTCGATCCCAGGCTCTGCTAAGATTTGAACATTTGTGTGCTTTCTTTTCCGCCAAAGCTAACTCAGCTTTCCATCCTTACAGTAAATGAGTACCAGCGTCTGCTGGGGTCTAACCTGCGATGGATTAGTATTCCGTCCAGCGGGAGTCAAAGACTCTTATCCGCTTAACACTGCAGAAACCAGAGATAAGCACTGTCTCCATGGGCCACTGGGCTCGTAAAGGATTTAGCTTTTTGCTATTTTACGGTGGTTAACAATTATTGTTTGTACTACTTTTATTCAGTGTGAAAGATGGGGGTATGCTTGTAACGATTCCTATATGTTGATAGTAAAATAATTTGTATTACATATTGTTAAGTTTGCGACCTCTTGTTGTTATAGACGATGGGTAGTCATCTCGATACTGAAGATGCAGTACACATGCGAGGTGACGAAGTCATGATGTGAGCTGCATGTAACCAATGGAGGCTGTGTTTGCGGTTGTGTATCGTGTAAACTCCCGTCACTGCACTAACACTAATCAGTCCCTCTTGTAGAGAGATATGCGTTAAGTTTCTTATTACAGTTTTCAGTGGTCGCTGTATTACTTACGAAAAACTGAAGAACTGCCAAAGTACCAGTTGTTCCTGCAATTTCTAAACGATGATTGCGACAAAATGTGCTAGATATTGCCTCTAGAGGCAAATTGCAAAAGTCATCAAGCACATGCAGTGTTAAACAATTTCATCCTGAAATAAAATTTCAACAAAAAAACGTGCAAGCAGCTTGCTTTACTGACCTTCCTCTTGCGTAGTTTTGTTTAGTTCCCGCCCCGTTTTCCTAACCTTGCTTTGCTCTCCAGGGAAAACTTCTTTAAACTAACTTCACCTGCCTCGCTATCTTGCCAGTTAAAGGCAAAAGCGTTTCACGTAAAATGCTCTATACCAACAGCAATGCGTTGCAAGTTGCAAGGAAAGGTTTCTTATGCAGTATGTATGTGTGTTTTGGGTATCAAAAAATTTAGATATCAAAGAAAAAGAACCATTAATGGCCGACAGCAAAGGTTTCAGGTCGAATTATGTTGTTGTAAATATTAGAATATTTTTAAACTAGTTCTGCAATGCAGAAATCCTCTTCTTTTGTGTTTGTTAATTTTCACTGATATTTTGGACTAAATTTTATACACATTAATACTCGATCGAAGTTTATTTCATTAGTGTATTTGATCAAACAGCATTGTAACTGGTACATGTAGCTCGTAATGCACTGGATAGATTCATTTTAGATTCTTTGTATTTGGTTAAACTGGCGTTTTTTTGGCGTTGTTGTGTATTTTATTTCTAAAATAGTGTTAGAGGTATTTTAAAAATTGCTATTTAAGATATAAAGTCCGCGTATGCGGCGTGGCTTCCTTGATGCGCAGACTGGCTAATATATAAAAGGAACAACAGAAACAGGCTTCCCTTAAAAAAAGGTGACCACTTGTGTATTCCATTCTAAACAATGCATGAATATATCATACATACATACATACATACATACATTTTTTTATTTAGTACCTCATATTACATTTACAAAATTGATATAAAACATATTAATTCACAGAAAATTAGGTACAAGCTGCCTATAATAACCAGAAGGTTAAACGAGATAGGAAGCTGCCCAAAGAATATATATTGTTATGTTACTTAACAATTAGATAACGAGGTTAATCTACTGTAATCATTTCCATAAATATGCAATATTAAGAATAAGAACTATATTAAAGAGTTAAAAAGAAATATTACAAAAGGGTTACATGGATCAAAATGAAAAAAAAAAACATTACATAATTTTGAAATATATGTATACTATATATAACTTTAAACAGTATAATTTAAGTAAGATCTCTGAAAGGATGACACTGGGAATTCAGATGTAAGTTTTTAGAACATTAGCATACAGTGACTTTATAAAGTTATCTCTGCTAAGTTTCTTTAAACTCTCATCTATTGAATTCCAAATTTTTGCACCAACAAATTTGATATTTAATAAGCCATAGTTTGTTCTAACTTTTGGAAGAGAGTAAGAAGATTTGGATGCTAGTCTGGTATTATATGAATGTCTCTGTTTTACTGAGACAAAAAAATTGTTAAAAATGGAAGGGAGATTATTTTCGTGAAAGTCATACATAAATAACGATGTATGTAGGTAAACAAGATCCTCCAATTTTAAAATTCTAAGTCTTAAAAAAAGAGGAGTTGAATGATTGTAATAATGGGAGAATGTCATTAATCGTATAGCCTTTTTTTGCAGGATAAATAAAGGAGTGAGAACAGACTTATATGCATGGCCCCAGATTACAATACCATAAATTAAATATGGGTAAATCAAAGAATAATAAAGACTGGTTAGGGTTTCAAGATTTATATAGTGGCGAGCTTTAGAGATAATTCCAATGCTACGCTTAATTTTGTTGCAAATATATGAAATATGAGCCTTCCAATTCATATGACTGTCAATCATGACACCCAAGTATTTAAGTTGCTTTTCTTGTTTAATAGGTTTATCATTAATAGCTATTGAAACTTCATGGACCTTTTTCTGAATAGTGTGAAAAATAATAAAATTGGATTTTTCAATATTTAGGGACAACTTGTTTGCACAGAGCCATGAGTAGACATTTAAAAGTTCATTATTTATCGTAGCTTCTAGAGTTAATAAGCTTTTGTTTGAGTAAAAAAGATTGCTGTCATCTGCAAATAAATGAAATGACAACAAGGTTGATGAATTAGACATGTCATTGATATAAAGAAGAAAAAGAATAGGACCAAGTACTGAGCCTTGAGGTACACCACAACTTATAGGTAAAGTTTCAGAACAGATACTACCTAAAGAAACAAACTGCTTTCTATTATTTAAATAAGAAGAGAACCAGCTTCCAACCAAGCCTCGTATTCCATAATGGTCAAGTTTAGAGAGTAAAAGTTGGTGATTTACTGTATCAAAAGCTTTACTTAAGTCCAAAAAAATTCCACAAGAATAGTTGTTATTTTCAATGGCACTTTTGATACTATCAGTAATGGAAAGAATAGCAAGAGTAGTAGAATGTTTCTTACGAAACCCAAACTGTTTATTATACAGAATATCATTCTTGTTAATAAATTCAAGCAGCCTTTTGCACATTAATTTTTCAAGGATTCTATTAAAGACAGATAAAAGCGAAATAGGACGATAATTATTGACATTAATTTGAGAACCCTTCTTAAAGACTGGTGTAATATTTGCTACTTTAAAGCTTTCAGGCACAATACCCGAGGAAAAGGAAATGTTAAAGATGTGTTTAAGAGGTTCAGCAACAAGATGCTTTATAGATTTTAATATAGGAATTGGTATGCTAAAGGGACCAACAGCCTTTTTGGGATTTAATTTCTCAATTTCGTCCTGAACTTCTTTATCTGTAACTGGTGTCAAATTGAAACTATTTCCTACTCTTGGGGGTAAAAAATCCATGGGTGAAACACCAAGGTCTGGAAGGGATGAAGCAAGATTACTACCAATATTACTAAAGAATTCATTAAAATGATTTGCTATATCTTTACAATCAGTTAATTCAATGTTATTTTCAGTAATGAATTTGGAAGGTAAGGTGGCATTGCTTCTGGTAGACCCGATAATTTCTTTAATTCCTTTCCAAACATTCTTGATATTGGTTTTGTTTGTATTGAAATAATTATTATAGTAGTTAATTTTACTTTTTCTTACAAGATGATTTAATTTGTTCCTATAAAGCTTAAATTTGTTGTGATAATATGATGATTTAGTTTTGATATATTTTTTGTATAATCTGTTTTTAACTCTAATAGATGTACGAATACCATAAGTAATCCAAGGCTTGGATGATTGCTTGATTTCCCTTCGACTAAGGGGCTTCATTGGAACATGTTTATTTATTATACTAGACAGTTTTGAATAAAAGTTATCAAAGAGATGCGAAGCATCATCTAAGTCCTTTAATTCCTTGTTCCAATCAATAGATTTAATTTCATCTAATAACTGTGACTCATCATAAGTTGTATAATCTCTTCGAAATATTTTAATATTTTTTGGCAGTAAATGCAATTTGCTGATAATAAGGAAGTTAGGTAAATGATCTGTTAAGTCATAGACAATATTTCCACTTATAGTGTGATGGGTTAAAGAATTAAAAAAGATATTATCAATAAGCGTAGCTGAATGGTTAGTAATACGGGTTGGTTGAAGTATGTGTGGATTGAAAAAATATGATTCAAGAGTATGAAGAAATTTATCAGTATCAGTATGAGATGTAGATTTGAGTAAGTCAATATTAAAATCACCCATTATTATACAATACTTTTTTTCAAGATTTATCTTATTAATTGTAATATCAAGATAATTTATAAAAGATTCCAAATTGCTATGGGGATGCCTATAAATAACACCACATATGATATTATGATGAAGGTCACTCTCCAATTCAATCCACAAACACTCATATTCGGAGGAGAGATAAGAAAGATCATCTCTTAAGCAGGTAGAAAGATTTTCTTGAACATAAAATGCAACACCACCTGCATTTGATAGGCTGGGCTGAGAATGAAATCTATAACCATTAATATTGTTGTTAAATGTAGGCTGTGAAGATACTTTGAATTTAGTTTCTGTGAGACCAATTACAGAGAAATTATAGTTTAGTTCAGAAAGAAGATGGTTGAAATTGTCAAAATTAGCATTAAGGCTTCTAATATTACAATGGAGAACAGAAAAATGTTTACCAGTCATACAATTTCTAATTTCATAGTCCTTAGAAATATCTTGGGTAGAATAATATTTTGAGTTGCAAGAAATAGGTAAATTAATATCAGGATCTAGATTTTCAAGCTCTACTGACGGAATACAATCTATATTATAATTAGGTGGCATAAGATTTAATTTTTGTTAGTTCACTTAGCTGTGCTTGCATTGAAATCAATCATTATAGTCATCATTTTCATACAGCTTCCTAACATCATCCTGAGTTAAGATATTGATAGCAGGGCTTGAGCCATTTTTCCTTAATGATATTTTGCCAAACTTTGTCCAGATAAACTTGAAATTAAGATCCTTTTTTGCTCTAAGGCATTGCTTGAATAAAGCTCGATTTTGTGGAGTTAAACTTTCATTTAAAAAGATCTTGTGCTGGGGATGTCTCAGAAAACCCAGATCCTTAGTTGACTTATTGCGAAGACGGTTTTTTGCATTAAAAAGTTCATCACGAAGATCTCTTCGAACAAACTTCACGATAATGGCGGGAAAGTGGTTTGTCTTGGACTTGTCGTTGTGCAAACGATGACTAACAGAAATATCTCCCTCTTCAATGTTAACATCCACTAATTTACCGACTTGACAGACAAGATTGTTTGTTTCTTCCTCATCACAGACTGGAATACCAGAAATTTCCAGGGTATCACGTCTTGTATATTGTGCAATGTTGTTATTTTCCCTCTTGATCTCGTACATTTCGTTGAAAAGTCCTTGTACCTCAGAAGACAACCTTACATTTTCCTTCTTTATAAATTCCTTTTCTATCTCGAGATTTTTGATCTTCACTAGAAGATCATCATATTTTGCGCTAAGAAAACTCAATGACTTCTCGATCTCTACAATCTTCGAAACCTTTTCCTCCAAGTTCTTGAGTTTATCAATGATCGGCGACAGTTTGTCATCCAGTAGCTTCGAAAATTTATCAAAATCAGTTTGATCCATGAATATATAGGAGTTTAAAATGGAAAAATATATAATAGAAAGAAACTATAACGTATATATGTCAAAAAGAATTGAAGAGCAAAATAGACGCCATCTTGATGCCTTGACCTCGACCGAGAGTCTCTCAACTGATAAATCTTTAATTTTATGATGTTTCCAGACAGTAACATAGCGAAAAAGTTTCGTTGAGGAGAACATAAACAGAAATTAAATTGTTTAACGTGGCTCAAATAGTCCTATAAAAAGTGTCAACTACTCTTCAAAAACTCTTGAAAAGTCATTGAATTTGTTTCCAAATATTTGTATGAACAATGTCTTTTTTTTAATAAAAAGAACAGTTTGCCATGTTTTAAATGAATGAAGTATATATAGTTTTTAGCATGTAGCTCATTCGAAGCTTTATTTCTTGTTGTATTTTCTATGTTATATTAAACACTAATGACTGGCTTTAAGGGAAACAGTGAGTTTTGTTTCCCTGAGACCCTTCGCCGAGGGGAACATTAAGGGTTGAGGGGAAACAAAACTCACTGTTTCCCGTGGGGCCAATCATTAAGTGTTTTGTTATACTGTACAACTCAAAATAGAACAATACAGGGAACGAATGTCAGCTAACGACTTTAATGCAAAATGTTTACACATCTCAGTAATTAGCGTATAAAATAAGTCATAAATCATAAATTTTAGAACTTCGTTGAAAACTTCGTTTGTAGATTTCGAGCTTTTGTCGCGTAGAAGCTGTTCAATTTCTTCTTCATTTCTTGTTTGAAACCGTGTAGCTACCATAACTGCATTAAAATTATTTGCATGACGCGGCTGGCAAACAAATTTGTCGCTGTTTCAAATGTGCACGACCTTAACACGTGCGAGTCGAAAGTTCCAGTCGTTTCCCTAGGGAGTTAATAAGTTTTGTTCACCCTAGGGAGTTTTGACACGTGACACGTTCTCTAATCGAAAAATGTATTTGATTGGAAGGTTTGCTTGTTTTCAATGTTTACTCAAGGGATTTTTGTTTGCTTGTTTTCAATGTTTACTCAAGGGATTTTTGTTCAATTTAGGAAGCAGAGGTCAGTCCAAAGATCAAAGACACACCAAGTACCAGTCCTGTAGATGACTCGAGGCTAGAGAATGAGAAAGAAGAGTTTGGAAAGGGAGTGGTGTTCTACATGAAGGACAAACGTGTTGTGGGCATACTGCTGTGGAACGTGTTCAACAGGATGCCAGTGGCTCGAAAGGTACTACAAAATGATTTTGGTAAAATGTCCGTCCTGGCGCATACTATTGTTTAATCATGCAAACTAACCCTTACCCAGACCCTAACTTCCATAGTCTGTAATATACGCGATGAAACTGCATGCATAGATAAGTAATATTTCTGTGACTTTCTTTTCCACCTGGGTCTTAAAGGATTTAGCTTTAGCTGGTTACAGTTAGTTGTTCATTTAGGCCTCTGTGTTGGGTTCTTATATGTAAGACAGTACAGCGGATTTGTTCCATCTACATATGAGCACATGAGTACATACCATTTTCCAGTTAAATTGTGTTGAATTGGTGCCCCGTCCAGGGAGGGGGCGAGGACTCATATCCCTTTACCAATTTAACAACTTCATATCTATTTCTCCTTTCAGATTATTAAAGAAGGAAAGGAACAAAATGACTTGAATGAATTAGCCAAACTCTTTAACATACATCAGGATTGAGAAATACACCGAGGTATTAAAGAACATCTTCCAGGGAACGGCAAGGGCGAGAGAAGAAAGGCGTCGCTTAACAATGTTCTATTAAAACCCGATTTAAGAGTTTAAGATGACGAACATTTTTGTGAATAGAATATTTAAAAGCTCAGAGAAACTATAATTATTTTTGCAGCCCCTATAAGCCCTTATTACTTGTTTTGTGTCATTAGGAATAAGTCTCAACTGAACTAGAATGAACGAGCCATTCACGATCGAATAGCGTTTGAATAATAAACCTCTTTTACCTGTTTTTTTGGATATTGTTACTGTTTTTGTTTGTTGTAAAGTAAGTAAAATTCATCCTTTATTTTCTTTTAAACTCGATGGAAAAGGGAAAGAGAAATTTCTCCAAAATGTGTAGTGCTTTTGAGCAAGTAAATATAAAAAATAGTGAAGTGAAGCGACTTTTAGCAAGAGGCAAAGATATTTAGATTAACAACGTTCTCTGCCGATCATTCTCTTCGTAATATAATGCAAAATTAAGGAAAAAGGACTCGAAAATTTGCTAGCATTTTGGTATAGTTTGTGGGCCTGGTAAAATATCTTTTAATGAATGTTATAGAAAAAAGTTGGAAATTGGGGGGATTTAAATATTACTTTTCGCACTATGAAAATTTAAGAAAGCTAACGTCAAATATTTAACAACTATCCCCCTGAATCAGGGGGAGGTATATATCTAGCACTAGGCACCCACCCTTAGGGGAATAATTGTTTTAGTTTTTGACAAAATAATGGGACAAAAATGCACTTTATTTTCAAAAAAACAATACAATGTAAATATTTTTTCTGTTTTTAGCACGTGCGCTTCCTGTCATTTTGACTTCTGCCTCAAAATCAACTATTAGTCTTGGATATCGCAAGTTGCAGGAACCAATCAGAGCTCGCGAAAATGGATATCGGTTGCTTTGGTAAATACTAATACTAATACAGTCAAACCTCGACTATCCGGACTTTTTTCTCTGGTCCCGTTTTTTATGAATATTAATTAGTTATCATCTTGAAAACTCAAAGTTGCAAATAAACCGATTAAATCTTTTAAAAGACTGTTGAAACAGCGTATTACCTTTGTTTGGAAGTGGGACGAGAAGTTTTCGAAGCAAGCAAGTATGCTTGAACATTTTCGAATGTTATGAATATCTGCACAAAAAGTGAATATTTGGAAAAAAAATCACTAAACACATAAAGACTGTGTAAATTTCATGATTAAAAAATGTTTCTTTGCTGCTCACATTTTTATATTTCTTTTTCTTACATTTGTATCTCATTAATGGTTATATTTTCGATTATCCGGACTATTTGTGGAGGTCCTGATGAAATCGAGGTTTGACTGTACCTGCTATACATATCAAGTATTAGTTTATCTATCAAATAGTTTACACGGCTCCAGAACTACTTGGATTCTAGTGTTTCGTGCTCTACAAAACGAGAAACATCTTCACAAAGGTTCACATAATCGTCAGTTGTTTTCATTACCATGCTCCTAAGTGTTACGGTAAGAGCGCCAAAATCTGGCCGTGAATCGGGATCTTCGTTCCAGCAAGAAAGCATAACATCATATAGTGGGTCTTTGCAATGAGAGGGCTTGGGCAGACGGTAACCAGCACTCAGACGAGGCAAAAGGAAGCCGACAGGGATTTCTGGGTAAGGAAAGCCACCAAAAGTGTGTATCTCCCATAACAAGACACCAAATGACCATACGTCACTTTTGGTTGTAAAAACGAACTGCTCAATCGATTCTAATGCCATCCACTTGAGAGGCAGTCGTCCTTGCGAGGTTTTATGATAGATCCCCTCTGTATAAACACTACGGGAGAGTCCAAAATCTGTAATTTTTGCTATTCCTCTTGATGTTAAAAGAATGTTTCTGGCAGCGAGGTCGCGATGTACTAGTGCAAGACCGGAAATGTGTTTCATTCCCTCTGCAACATCCAGCGCTATTTGAAGCATATCTTTTTCGCACACCGGTGGACTAATGTTTATGTACTCTTGTGATTTCTCCCGACGGTTCGCGCGTAAATAATTCAGCAAATCGCCTCCACTGACCAGCTCGGTCACTACGCACAGCGGTCCATCAAGCGAAGTACATGCGCCGATTAAATTGACAATGTTTGGATGGTGCCCAACCTTCTTTAGTATCTTTAACTCGGCCATCATATCTTTGAGCATGCATTCATATGCACTGGATTCATTTTCTTTTTTCTTTATAGTTTTTATGGCAACTTCCCTGTTTCCCTGTTCTGTTGATATGAAGCGGATACACTATGTTAGCAACTTGTTTAAAGTAGGTAAAAGTGTTTAATAAAAAGGCTTTAGCCATTTCCAAACGAAAAATAAACTTTTGGAATTTGTGTTGGGAAGAGTATGTTCTATTTAAACAAAGTTCTCAGGCTCCTGGCCAACATTAAAAAAAACCTGCAAAACAGGTTGTACTTAGGTTAGGAAGAATACGAGAAATGTGTAAATTAACATATCCATAGAGACGTTTCCGTCGGATGAAAGGAAGTTTGTTATAAACTTCAATTTTAGTTAGTACAAGTTAGAAGCTTATCTCACTATCTTGTGAGTACTAAATTTGACGGAAAAGCTTACCTGTGCTAAAAATTCCTTTCATTACAAGTCCGAACTCGCCTTCTCCGATTATTTCTCCAATCTGAAGACGATCGCGAGGTATTTCCCACCAGTCACCATTCGTCACTGTAAAATAAACAGAAATGAGATCTCAGAGAACGCTCTTGCACAGAAGGTCAGTTTTGGTAAGCGCAGTAAATCCGAGGTGTTATGGCTGTAAACTAGTATTTATACCATAAATGGTATGAATAATAGCAATCTATTTTTAACTATCGATACATAAAGGTTATAAAACAATGAATATCTTTAAAGCTTTCCTCAATTTCATTAAAATCAGTTGTTCTTTGGGTACAGCAGTTTGCTTGCCCTGGTTTTAAGCATTCGTTTGGTTAATTTTTCTCTAAAAATTCCTATTTTATTTGTTATTTGATGGTTACGAGTACAACTGCTGTCATTTGAAGTGCTAATCAAAGGTATCCTGTGAATCCTGGTGGAGTAACCCGAACTCCATGGGCTTCATACGACAAACGTAACTGGCTAAAACCACGAAAGATCAAGAAGTGACGCATTATTTCTCAGCGACGTTTAATCGATTGGATGAAATGACTACCTATTGTTACATTTTTCTCCCCCCATCCCGACCATTCCGATGCTCGTGGATTTTCCATTCCACAAAAATGAAAACTATTCAGATCCGCAGTAATTGGCCTCTCGGCTGTTAAGGATATTTTGTCATTTTTGAAATCGTGCATAGTTTTCTTGTATTGTGTTGTATTGTGTTGCGCTGTATTGTATTGTGTTATTGTGTTGTATTGTGTTGTGCTGTATTGTATTGTATTGTGTTGTGCTGTATTGTATTGTGTTATTGTGTTGTTGTGTTGTATTGTGTTATATTGCGTTGTGTTGTATTGTATTGTTGTGTTGTATTGTATTGTATTGTATTGTGTTGTTGTGTTGTGTTGTATAGTGTTGTGTTGTGTTGTGCTGTATTGTGTTGTGTTGTGTCGTATTGTGTTGTGTTGTGTCGTATTGTGTTCTGTTGTATGGTGTTATGTTGTATTGTACTGTGTTGTGTCATATTGTGTTGTGTCGTGTTGTGTTGTATTGTGTTATATTGCGTTGTGTTATATTGTATTGTTGTATTGTATAGTGTTGTATTGTGTTTAAAAATTTTGAATGGTTAATCGATCACTTTTTAACGATGAATTTTCAGTAGATGCATTTTCATTTATAGATTTCTTTGAACAATCAGTTTATTTTTAATTTGAACCTTGGAGTTTTTAACCTTCGCCTGACCTGTTCATGCCGTTGAGAAAGACGCAATAGTAAGGACAACAATTTACCTTTTTGTGGTTCTGAAGATATTGATTCTGTTTTATTTGTAACCCCGATGGACACTGTTGCAGTGTTATTGATCCAGCTACTAAAAGGAATGGCGTTTTGCCAGTTTAAATTACAGCCTTGAGATGAAGAAATCCTTCGGCGATATCTGTATCTGAACCAAGCGATAACAGCTGCTATTAAAAACGATACAGCTGTAAAACAAGCAATGGATATTGCTATTGTTATTACGAATGTTTCCTTGTAAACAGGTAAACATTCAATCAACGCATCGCCAGTAAAACCTTCTTTACAGCTACAAAACCGTGTCATGTTACGTATCTGTAAATCTGCATTCTCTCCACATGCTCTCGAGGTCCATGAACAGTAACAGGTTTTGTTTACCTGACTGCAAATTGGTTTGATTCCCGTAAAATCGCACCAAGAACTACATGTGCTCACAAGCTGTTCGCTACAGTTCCAAACTGTGCATGGCACTGCGATATTATTGGTGCTGTAGCAGCTATTGTCAAGATAGCAAGTCTGACAAGAACAAAGGAAATCCTCATCTTTCACGTGAACAACTGGCATATTCTTCAGAGGTCGAGGACAGCTACACTTAATATTTTCTAACGGGTGAGACGTAGAATTTTTTCTCTTTTGTTCTTGTAAAGGCTTTGTCTTGGACACGTTTGAGTTGGTAAGCCATTCTTTTAACCATCTTGTGCGACAGTCGCAAATTAGCGGATTGCCGTCAAGATAAATGTTTTTTAAGGATTTCAGTTCATCACCGAAGCCTTTATGTATCATTGCTATGTTGCAGAAACGCAAATCCAATGTTTCAAGCTCATAAAACCCCATGAAAGTTTCCGCAGCAATAAATGTTAAGGAGTTTGAATTGAAGTCCAACTCGGTCAAGTTTCTGATATATCTAAGAGCAGCAAATGGGACATCTCTAAACTTGTTGTTGTTGAGATGTAACGTTCTTAACGATGGAATTTTTGAAAAAACCTTTTGCCCAACCTCACTTATCTTATTAAAACTGATGTCCAGAAACGTCAGGGCAGGATGATTAGTAAAATGAAACTGGATTCTTTTGAGTCTGTTTCCACCAAGTACTAAGGTCCTTAATGCATCCAGTCCTTTAAAGGCTCCGTCTTCCATAAGAGAAATCTTATTATCGCGTAAGCTTAACTCAGTCAGGCTCTTAAGAAACTCGAAAGTAGCTCTTTTGAGAAATTTTATTGAGTTACTTTCCAAAATTAAACGTGTAAGGTGAAGCAAACCTTTAAAATTATTCTTATGCAATCTTTCAATTCTATTTCCGCTTATGTAAAGTTTTTCGAGAAACTTGTTGTGCTTGAAACTTCCATTGGTAATAACTGTTAGGCTGTTTGCGTTTAGAGATAGTATCTTCAAATACGTATAGTCTTTCATCAACTGTGGAGATATTTCACTGATGTTGTTAAAGGCAATGTAAAGCCTTCCGAGTTGTTTCTGAGGGATGATTACTGGAACAGATGTCAAGTTGAATCTGTTGCACGTCGCTGCAAAAAGATTTTTGTCATGGTTAACATCAATATATTTACATCTACTGCAGGCTGAAGCTGATGTACAAATAGAATCTGCGAGGTTGCATTTTATTGTCAGATTAAGTATGAAGATAAAGATGGCCAAAAACTTTAGTAGGCTGTGAGTTTCTTTCATTCTTTTATCGATATTCCAGACAATATCAACCAATATCAGAGGTCTAGAAGAGAGAAATGCAATGGTAAACGTAAAGCAAATTCTCGTCAGTGGATTCTTCTTCTTCTTTGGATATCACACTGCAGATACTCTTGATAGCTTTCCATTATTTCTCGTCCTTAGGGTAAGCTTTATCATCACAATGTGACTGATTTAACCAAAGTAATGAAACAACAATCTTGTTAGTTTTTCAGTTTTTCAAATGCTGTGTTTCATTGGCGGATCGTGCAAAATTTCATACGTTTTCATGCACTAAAAGAACTGTAATCTCATCCTACCACAATGACCCAGTAATTGTAATGAATCTATATTACAGTTGTTTCTTGGCTTTCTATCATCAAAACGTATGTACAGCCGAGTGTGACTTCGTGCTTGTGATCTCAAAAGTATGTGGTATCCGCTCAATAGCAGGTCAGTTTCGGGCGGATATAAATCTCTTCATTATATTAGGACTGTTACGTCAAAAATGATATTGGTTCACACTTGAAATAGCGCAGGCTTAAATGGATGTTTCATAATTTATATTCTTGTTTTCAACTATTTGTTCATCTAGATTGAATATATCTGTTTAAGCAATTAGAAGTAAGGGTTATTATAATTTTTAAAGAAGATTGATTATTTAAAAGATGGTTTAAAAAGTGGCAAGCTAAACTAGGAAAGGTCACACATCCGTAAGGTTAACCAAAGTAAAAAGTGCGTAATACTAATAATTATAAGGGTCTTATCGAATCTTTTCTTTCAAGTGCGTTGAGTATATATCTGCTGTTTATGCAATTAAAATGAAGGGTTGTTAAAAAAGAACGCAATACACTGAATAGACTGATAGTTTAAGAGATTGCAAGCTAAATTAGGAAAGATCACACATAGGTTTTACCAAAGTAAATAGTGCGTAATAATTTTAATGGTCTCAAATCTTTTGATTTGTTTGATCTGCCAAGATTTTTTACTGTCGATAGTTGATGGTAATAAAAGTTACGTGTAGGATCCATCTTCAACGCATGTAGTTAAAAATTGCTTAAGGCATGCGCAACTGAAAGTAATCAGAAAGTCGATTTTCAACATTAAATGATATTTTTAACAGAAATATTAGTTTTAGGTAATATATAGCATACTTAGAATATCAGTTAAAAATATTAAAGCAATCTATCTTAACGACTGTACACTTGTGATTCAGGGAAGTCAAGGGAGAGTATGAATTTGTCCATCTTGCCCCCATGAACTTTTCGAAATAATTAATCACATTAATCAGATGCGTTCGATTCGAGCGACTTGGAGTTTTGACGTTTTTTTTTTTTTTAATGTGATTCAAGACGCCCAAAACTTCCAATTTTGTGTGCATTTCCTCCACTGTCCACTGAAATACAATCCTACACTGGTCAGTTCGGTTTTTACATCCCTAACTGTACTCCATGTAATCCGTCAGACAAAAAAAGTTAGCAAGCAGTTTCATCAAAGTGTACATGTTCTTGCTCCATTAATAGAAAAACGAGTGTTTTGTTCCTTCAATTGAATGTGTTTATTTACATGATTTATGTCAGCATGACGTAACACGTTGTGCAAGTAAACATGACGTCACAGCGAAGAAATACCGATTTTTAAAATGTATGGCCGTGAGAGATGAGAGTTCTATGAAATTTTAAAACTGAATAAGAATTGTGTAAATCATAGTACCAGAACCAAAGGCGCATGATTTTCAAAAGAATTGTGTGAGGCCTTCACTGCGACAATTCTTGAGAGATACCGCTGACATTTTTAGATTGAATCAAGCTTTCGAGTTGGTCACTACTATCATAATGAAAATTGCATTTGCCGAACAATCCAATACATTAAAATACAATGCAATACATTTATTTGCATTTCCTTTTTTGGTGCGAGTTTATAAAAACTATATTAGAATTTTCACAACATTTTCAATAATTATTATTTATTTCATAAAGTGTAAAATATAATGATAGACTGCAAGTGATGAATACCGTAAACAAAATGCCAGCCATTCATTTTATTTTATTCAGAATATAAAACTAGGAAAAGCCTAGAACCTAAGTTAGCTTTAAGGTTTTCCAGTTAGGTACTCAAGGCTTGGCACATTTTCTGTTTTGTAACTTTCACTCACACAAATGCTAAAAGCATTATAACAAGGGAGAAAAGGAGCGAGAAACAAAAGTAAAGAAAACACTTTAAAATGTAAAATGAAAAACAAACATGACTATTTCAAATTTGAAACTAGTATCAGAAACCAATTTAAGTAGTAGGTATTGTTTGACTTTTTTACCAAAGGGTTTTGAGATATGTAAAAAGCTGATTTAATAAATTTGGTGTTGTACTAATATTTATATTGCAACAACTTTAATTATAGTTGGCGTCATTGTAAAAGCTAATGGTTCTATATATACATATATTCATATTTCCCAAAGGTCTCAAAAGCACGAATGAAGTAAAAAATTTTATAAACAAATTGAATATTTTAGTACAACGGGACATCTTTCGATGTTACTTAACATCATCTTCGGCTATAGGAATTAATATTACAAAGTGAGTGAATATATACTGATACTATTTTCAAAAAAAACATCAGTTACTAATGAACAAAATTTAAACTAACCAGCAAGGTAATAACAAGTTGAAAGATATAAACATAGAAGATAACAAGGTAGCTAATAAGATGACAAGTTAAAAGGAGAAACTAAAAATTAAGATAACAAAGTTAAACTGACATGCTGGACTTGTTTGTTTAACTCAGGTTTCAATCGTTCGATGTAGTAGTCCTCCTTAATCTTTAACTGAAAATAACCGGGAGCAGAGTCCAATATTTTAAAACAGGATAAATTGCTTTTATCTTTACAGTTCTTTGAACTGGTGATATATTCAGAAGTTTATATATTTCTTCGATAAATCCAACATGTCCATACCAAATATACATTTTTTTATTATATCTTATATTCTTGCTGAAAAAAGTTTAGTTTTTTTTTTAAAGCAAGAGAATGGCAAAGATTGAATTTTTGCTGGAGTTGCTTCCAATATTTTTGAAGTTTTTACACTGCAAACCTAGCTAGTGTGTTCTTGAAACTGGTGCGTTAAGATTGGAAGCATATCTGGTATTATGACTTATGTTCATCAGATGCTGTTAAAATTAACTATAAACAGAAAGCGCTCAAACAGCGAATATGGCTCCTCTATGTTGCCATTTTAAAATGCCGTTACTTCTTGGTATAAATCGTTTTCACAATCGCTTGAGACGTGACTCAAAAGCCGGGTAGACATCACTACTGCAAACATGTACATGTAAGTGTGTGATTGGCTGCAACACGATGCGATGCAACGTACGTTAGCGCTCAAAGTACATTACATAGAGGACCTCTTGATTGGTTGTAAAGTTAAATAAATGAATCCAGTTTGGGCTTCCTGTGTATGTGACACAATCTGACACTCTTACACTAGTTGAGGCACGAACCGTTAACTGCATTAGGAATTTCTGTTTTACACATAAGTTCAAAAACGCTGTTAAAATTTTTTAAAAATGTTTTTTAAAACAACATAAACGTTTTCATTTTTATGTGTTCGATACATTTTTTACTTTTTCTTAATCGACTTTATAGAATACAATATGCACATAATATGCAATATATGAAGTAGTTTTCATTCAAGGATATTAGTTTGGTTCTTTTCTTTCAACTTCGGATTTTAAGCCATTTGGTTCGGATAATATAATGAATGTTGCTTGTCTTGCTTTACAGGATAAAAATATTTTTTGAGTGGGGATAAATTGCATGTCGGTGCTGAAGTGTTATCAGGGCCTAGAGCTAGAGAGGAAGTGTTCGGTAACTGAAGTTACACTATATAATTATAGAAAATTAATTGCAGTAATTTTTGATTAAAGGCATGTGGGAAATTTATAGCCTAGAGAAAAAATTAATTAAAATTTTTCATAAATGAAATGTTTTCTCTCACAAGCATGGTGATGACGTCATATTAACGCTTCAAGGGCACAGAACGATTATAGATTGTTTGAACTCAACCACTTCAAGACTCGATAAAAAAAGATTTTCAACTGAACGTATAAACATCACTGGATGCAAAAATACGCAATAAAATTCTCCTCCTTCTCTACCTAAATGTCTCATCGATTCCTTCTCATATCATTTTGGACATCAACAAGCAAATATTCAGCGCCGTGTTGACCTTTGGCTTTGCAAACAAAAGAAGCACTTGGTTCATTTCAGGTTCAATATTTGACCTGGACGTGATTGGACACATTTCCAGCTGATTGAGATGAAATTCACGTACAAGCGGAATAAGCAAGGAGAAAAGAAAAGAGATTTTGTTTCAACTTCACATAATGTAAGTTTCGCGTCTTATTTTTCCTAAGTACTCGTTTTTGGTAGTTGAGTAATATTGAAGAGGTTGAAACTAATTGAATTTAGGTTAAGATTTGGAAGCGGAAACAATTTATAAACAAGAGCGGAGTGTTTTAGTGCATCTACGGTTGCAGCTCTATGGTCAAGATACATCATGATTGACGGAGTTTTCAACGTTTTTGATTGAGCACTCTTTAGTTTAGAAACTCTGTATATAATTTCTATCATATGCTAACGGAAGTATAAGAATTAAAATTAATACTGTTTACATGGTGAATGCTCATTTTTGACTCATCTTTAATGGTTTATTTTGATATTGGGTCGTGCAACTGAAAATTCGTGCCGCACAGTATTAGCATCGACAGAGATGATATATATTGTCCATTTTATGATTTTTTTTCTGCTGCTTATTGTATACATGTGCCATGCCACGAACAAGAGAGTCTGTATAATTTATATGTGCACAAATCTTTATGTTCATGTTTCAATCAATGCATGCAAAGTGCATCAAAAGATTATGTAGTTGAAGGATTTGTTGTAAAATTGCAAGAACAGAATAGATTGTAAACGGTTGATAATATTTTGCTTTAAGCAAATAAACTGAGATTAACTTTTATTTCATTTTATTTTATTTGTGATTTATTGCTGCGAGCTTCTTGTGTCAATAAACAAACATCCGTTTCAGCCCGAAATTTGGTTTTAAAATATCAACATTCTCACTTAGTTTCGTTTGCGACCCAACTTTCGTCTGTTTTAACTGTTTTCTTGTAGAGAAATTTAAAGAATATGAAACGAGTAAATTCTAAAGATTACAAAGTCAAAATTCTGCTGCGTATTTGTCGTTCTTTAATAATTAATGCGTAGTGAAATCAAGAACAATGGTTGTGAGGTATTCTGTAGTTAATCCCTCTGCTGCAATGAGCTTTTTTAATCCTCGAATATCCACCGTCGTCTTGAAAACTATTCGAAACTTAACAAGGTCCTTCTGATTCTGTTCAATGCAATTCATAGAATGTAACTTCTTGCCTGTGAAATATTCACTTAATAGGTATAAACCAGTTCTTCTGCATCTGTGCTCAAACTTTCAAACCTGAAATGCTACACCCAAACTTTGAACAAGCTCAACCTTCGAATTAAAAAATAGTCATGACTTCGGACCATTGTTTTCTTTGTATTACAGTCCTATCACATTATTTTGTGATACGCAAATCTGGGCTTCTGATTCTGGCTTTGATGCAGCATGTTGCAGCTATATTCCCATGTAGCCCCAAATTCTACAACACAGTGTTAAAAATAGAGTTCTTTTTTTGCCATTAACACGGTTTCAGGTATTCCATGAATAGCAGATGGTTAATCCGTAAATATCTTTCGTTATACTAATTTCAACACTTAACGCGTGTTTTCTGTCCTTCTAGAGATCTGTTTTAATTTTGGTCACCCGAGTCCTGAAGGAAGAAGATGTTAGTTTGCACCTAAAACTTAATAATTTTTAATAATTCAAGTGATGTTATAAATCAAGCGTCATGGTGCATACTGGAGTGCTTTGTCTCTTGGCCATTACTTCTGGACTTATGGCGGCTGTTACTGAGGCTGTCACGTGCTCGTATACTCCTCGGTATAAAAACTGCGATTGCAGCAAGATGGGTGGCGTTACCTCGGAAGAAAGGAACTTAATTCAGGTGTATTGCGTTAACCAGCACAACCTGACAGAAATACCACAGACATTACCAAGCAGTCTTGGACGGTTTTATGCAACTGAAGCTAATATGCATCGACTAACACTCGCGTCTCTGACTAAATTTCCAAGGATAAAAGAAATACATTTGCTACGTTGCCAACTTGAATATATACAGAATGGAACATTCCTCAAACAGCAAAATCTTCAAGAATTACTTCTTGGTGAAAACAAAGTAAAAGCTTTATTCACGGACACTTTTATTGGATTAAAGTTTTTAAGAAGGCTAATTCTAAGACGAAATTTTGTCGCGAAGCTTACCCGTGGAGTGTTTAGGCATTTGCAGTCCTTGGTATATTTAGATATTTCCGATAACATTATTTCTGTCGTTGAAGATGGAGCGTTTAATGGATTAAATTTTCTAAAAACTCTGATATTTGGTGGTCACAAATTGCGTAAGTTTGGTCGCTACACATTTGGATATTTACCGTCTTTGTATAAACTGGATGCGAGCTTTGGACTAAACTTGGGAGAAATTGATGATAAATGTTTTGCTGCAGTTCCTGACTTAAAGATTCTCCATTTGAATGACAATTTGTTACAATATCTTCCAATACAGAGCTACCGAGTGATTTCGGGGCTGGAAGAACTTGATTTGAGCTCCAACAATTTAAGGTTTCTACCATCTGACGCTTTTACAGGAATGAAGAGCTTGCAAACTCTTTTCCTTAACAGCGCAAATTTATCTTTCCTGCAGAATGGCTCACTCAATACGCTTATGGTTCTTAAAACATTACATCTACATGACAATCCTCTCTCCTGTGATTGTAACCTCAGATGGCTGTTAGAGTGGTTAAACGGAACAACGAAGTTAGGATTTAAACTGGATTCCCCGTCAAAGATAAAGTGTTCGTATCCTGCCCAGTTAAATGGCTCAGATTTTCTTTGTCAAAATGTTAGCAGCTTCAAGTGTTCTTGTAAAGAATGTCAGAAGACTATGCGCTGTTCAGGGCTCAAAAATTTCACATGTAACTGTAATAACGGAACTGTCGCTGATTCTTGTGACGTCATTTGTCAATCACAGGAATCCGCTAGTCGGAAGCAATGTTTGTCTGGTGACGGGAGATGCTACTGCAGTCAGCAAATTCCATCTTGCCATAGAAATGCAGTACTTCAGATCATCCAGGATCGATATACCTGTATATGTAACGAAGGATACTCGGGCAACGAACATGAATGCACCGACTTAAATGAATGTCTACTGGAGAATAATCGTTGCTATAGAAACACGACTCGCTGTATCAACACTGATGGCTCTTATCGGTGTGCTTGCAGGCCTGGTTACACAGAACAGGCAGCTAACGTTAATAGTTGCGCAGTAATTAAATTAAAATTAACAATCTTGCTTGTCAAAGCAACCGAGGTGAAAGTCTCGTGGGAGCCTGAAATAAAGAATGCTAGCTGTAAATTAGCTTACGCCGACGTTGGTGTTAAAAGTGCAGAGATTGCTTGGCGTCAAACTGTCCCAATAGACTGTGCGTCAAAGAGCTACACTCTAGAAGGACTGAAGGCAGACACACTT
This sequence comes from Zoanthus solanderi, assembly GCA_024336925.2. Taxonomy (NCBI): domain Eukaryota; kingdom Metazoa; phylum Cnidaria; class Anthozoa; order Zoantharia; family Zoanthidae; genus Zoanthus; species Zoanthus solanderi. The sequence continues at coordinate 22,338 of JANCMA020152909.1, forward strand.
TACAAGCTAAAAATGGTTTTGGTAGAAAGGAGTTCTGAAACTGATATCGATGTTGAACTTGTTTCCAAAACATTCAAGACAAAAAGTGTTGTCAGTGACGTGTCTGGGTCCACGGAGGAATTATCGTACGGTAGTATCGTTGCTATCGCTGTGCTGTGTGTGTTGTTACCAACTTGTCTTGCCCTTGGGACTTGTTTCGTCTTGTACAGGAGAAAGAGACGCAAGCACCGTAACAGCTTATCGAGACTTACACGGCCGCATGGAAACATTGCCCAAAATGGTGTGCGTTATATTCCTGATGAAATTCAATTCTCAAACGTGAAGGAAGGCCAACTGAAAACAATATGCAAAGGTAATGTATCCAAAACAAATATATTATCTATGTATATTTAGAAAAGCACCACTTTTGAGCTACAACTTTACGACTATTTTTAGCCTTTGCTCTTAGTTGAGAGATGTTCTCCTTCTGCCAGAATCTGTGATAGTAGAAAGCTCAGGAATAGTTACAATGCACAGTGGCGGCGGAGCGTCTTGAAACGTGGGGGGTTCGCAACCCTAGTCAAGTTTTCCAAAGTGCACTTTGCGTAGGTCATTTGCAGAGGAAACCCTCTTTGCAATGTCAGTAAGGTTGGGTGTGTCCGTAATTGATTTATGGCAATGCATTAGCATGCAGCTGTTCAGGCAATCCTGTCTCATCGTGCTTCGTAAGTATGTCTTTAGTCTTCGGAGGGCAGAAAATGTGCGCTCTGAAGTTGTTATATACTACTTTAGCAAAAGTTTTGGCATCGAAATGTGAAACCCCCCTCCCCCAACAAATTTTAGCTTGGGGGCTCCATCCTCTACCCCCCCTGCTCCACTGCCTATGGTCCAATATAAAAGACCTTTAAAAGTTGAAAAGCACATACTGTTTCTTTTTCTTCTTTTGACTTTGAGCTTCTTTCTGTGATGGACTCAGCAGTTGTTTACTTGTGGAGGCACTCTTCTCCACCACAATTGCTTTTGTTTCATTCTTGCAAATATCTCCAGCAGCAAATGAACTACCCTCAGCACTTGCTTCAATTTGTTTTGAAACTTCTTCCTCAATATGTGGGGCTTGATTAGTTGTCTGTCTGTGAGTGTTGCTTTGATCATTAGAACTCTCCCCACTGGACCTCTCACCTCCATAACTTGATGATGATGGTGAAGCAGTTAAGAAGCGGGCTATCAGACCTTTTTGCATTTGCTTCTCTGATGACTGTAATTTCTTTCCTTCCTGATGGCCAGAAGTACAATTATAGCTTTTATAGAACATCTAATATTCAGAATTATGAGAGCTTGTATGTCGTGCAAACCTCTTGCTTGTCTTTAGAATTTATAAACAGTAAATTTCAGAATTAACTTTCAGTTGTTCTGTCAAGTTGAATGCAGTTTCAGTTTCATGATCAGCTTTGAATTTAATACTTGAATCCCGAATAATAGGATAACAGTCATACCTGCTTTCCACTCGACGCTTCACCTGTTGGCTTATCGGTATTTCTTTCCTCTGATTTCTTGCCGGACTTCTTCTCAGCTTTACTTTTTCCTGGAAAATTAATTTTAAGTTCTCAAATGTTATAAACTGCTGAATGATGGCTGCATTTATTGTAACAACTGTGTATTTTTAATCAACAACAATTAAAAATTATGGAAAGAGAAATACAAATAAATGACATGAAAGTATATTAAATGCGTTCGGTGTGTGTATATAGAATGAAAGAAAAGAAAACAATTTTTAAGCCCTTGGCGGGAATCGAACCCCACATCTTCGGTTTACTAGTC
>JANCMA020152910.1:0-14048 GCA_024336925.2 Zoanthus solanderi
CTACTTGATAATGTTCAGTCTAAAAATGCGGTTCAGTTCGGGATTTGTTACTGCATCTTTACATTGAAAATGATCAACTGGATCGAAAACTTTCTGTTTTTAAATATTTATTATAAAATTTTTACTTTATGAATTTATATTTTTAAAGTAAGATATATACGATATAATTCCATGGTTGATTACACACTTGTTTGTTTCGGGCATTAGTCAATGAAACTAAGGAGTTACGATATTGTTCAATTTTTTTTTTTTGAATAAGCAATGATTTGGAAATCGTGTTTATATATTTTTGTTAATTGTTGTTTGATGCAAATTATGCACATTTTCACATACACCACGTACTTGAACAACAAAAGTTGAAGGTAGTAATTTAATCTTCAATTATGACCTTTGTTAGATGAGCCTAGTTCTGCAGCAAGTACAGAAAGACCTTGCTCTGCAAGGGGACAGAGGCCCAGTTCAGCCAGGGGGGACAGACCTAGTTCATCTAGGAGGAACAGACCCGGCTCATCGAGAGTGCCATTTCAAAGGCCTTCTTCTGCATGTCACCAACGACCTGGTTCTGGAGACAGTGAATCTTGTCCAGGTTCTGCGTCTTCAGGTATACAGTATTTAGTTTTTCTATAAATATTGTCATTTATAGCATCAGTAAAAGTTTTGAAAATAGGGATTCGTAAGGATCTTTTACATGACATTCACACGTACAGCAATCACAGACGTCTCGAGAACACTACAGTTTGATTTCCTTATATCCGGTAATAAATCGTCATTAGTAGTTAAAGTAGATGTAATGATTTTTTTTTTTGATAGTTCTACCATTTATTTTTAAAAAGTTTTTGCTTCACATTCAATCCCGCAGGTGAAATTTCTGGCGTAGTAGATGACAGCAGTGATTTGACCCATGGTGAGAGAGAAACCGCAATAGTTTTTAGTTTGTAAAGTATTTAATATCTAATGTTTAACCATTAGTAATGCCTCGGAAGGTTTTTCTAGAACCAAAAGAACATCAATCCTGGGTGTCTTACCACAGGAAGCCCAAGCTCATATTTTGAGGCGATTTACTATGGAATATATGTTACTCAATAACACTAAAATTTTCTACCTTTAAATTTAATAAAATCTATTGAAACTTACACAGTGTGTTGTTGAAGCCTTCCTGTAGCATCTGGTTGAGTTTTAGCCGATTTGGTTGGGTTTTGATTGCTTTAACTTACAGAATATATAGTTCTCAAAAACACAAAAATTTTCTACCTTTGAATTTAACAAATGAAATCTCTTGAAAATTACACAGCATGTTGTTGGTTTTTGACTGTTTTTCCCTAGCACTACATAGTAAGAGTGAAGGAAGGTGGTGGGACCCCTCGAACTGTAAAATTCTTAGTGTTATTGAGTAACATATATTCTATTGTAAATCGCCTCGAAACATGAGCTCGGGCTTCCTGTGGTCTTACGTGACGTTATTATGCTTCCAAAAAGGAAATTGAGAACTCGACCATCACAGATGGCAATATTATTGTGATTACGTAGATAACTCCATTTATAAAATAATTCGGATAGTACGTGCGTTTTGATTGGTCTACAAGTGTGTTTTCATAGCGCTACGAAACACGAAAGTGGCGTGAGCAATGTCGTTTGACTGTCTCAGAGTTGTGAGAATTTACAGTACGCCCTTCATAAACCGTCTCTCTCTTTGTTAACAATGAAAATAATAATTTTATAAAAGAAATAGAACATGTTGTCCGTGCCATCATAGCCTGTTGAAATCCTCGGCAAAGTTTGTGAGAATTCTCGAGCAGGTGAAAACCCTCGACTGCGTCTCGAGTTTTCACTGATCTGCTCTCGAATTCTCCCAATCGTTCGGCTCGGTTTTCACCAGGCTATGAAGGCACGGAAAACATGTATCATTTCTTAAATATTATAAAGCATGGCAACATCTTCACGGACAAAGTGTGTAATCTTCACTACCCCACTCACGTAGGGCTCATGCATAAATTTCTGTCATGCTAATAAGGCAACCATATGTATGCATTGGGCGCATCCGCAAAAAGATATTGTAAAAGATTTATTTATCTTTTTTTTATAATTCATACACCAAACTTGTCAAGGACTTCCGCTTTTCTACCAACATTCTACAAAATTACAGTAATACAGCAATTTACAACATCTCGAAGCTTCTAAAACGTTTGCAAGCTTTGATTTCGATCGTTCACTGATCACGCACTAAGCTGATGTATGATTACGGTTTGATTCAAAAGTGGCCTGGCTCCTACAGTGCATGTTCTTCAGATTGTGCGATTAACATTTGAATTTATTTGAATTTTTTAAAATGAATTATACACTTTGTCCGCCTCAAAGTCGTAATGCTAATGCTGAAATTGGGAACCAATCAAATTGCAGGAATCACCATTGATTCAAAAGGCTTTATAGTAAAATACTTGATACTGTATTAATGATATACTTACTTACTGCATACATGTAATAAAATTCAGTAATTTCTGCTTTTCCTACATCTAAAGTAAATGCAAGAAAAATTAACAAAAGAAGAAAGTAAGATGCATTTAGAACATTAAAAAATATAATAACTTGTGTACTGTATAAATTAATTATTTTTGATAAATTTTGAGTTTACTTGCGATAATTTGTCAATATAAAACATAATAAATTATTATATCTCAGTTGTGCAAAACAGGGTGTCTGCTTTCTGGTTCAAGGGTAAAGAACTAGCATTTGCTTTTGGATGTACACTTGCCTTCTCAAGACTGGTAAGCATCGCAGGGACCAAATAGTTAATACATAGAGGATATTACATGTCTGTGCGGAGATACGGATTTTATCTTCGAGTGTTGATAATATCTCCAAGCGGCCATGTAATTTTCTTTTTATTATATGAAATCTTCATAGTCAAGCGAAATTAATTAAAAAGCAAAAATTATAAGCATAAGTATTTACTGTTCCTGTCTCTCAAAAATGAAGGTAAATAATGGCTACTAAAATTGCTGAAACGATGAACAAGACTGTAATAATTATTCATAAACCTTTTGAATTTTTTCTTAAAACTGTGTTAGCATTCTATCAGTAACATCCACGAATCTGGAAGGCATTTCTGTGGGTTTTTTTTCCATTTTACTACGTTAACTATAGGTATGAACAGCTTTTAAAATTTTTCGCTTGGGTCAAAAACAACAACCGACTCAAAGCACCGCGCGCGCGGACCATTGAAAACCGCGCGAAAATGCTAAAAGCTGGGGAGAGTGGAGATTTCATATAATACTGATTAAGGCTTTTTATCGTTGGTTTTTATATTAAATTTCATATAATAATAAGCAATATTCTTTGTTTAAACTGCATAGTACATAAATAATTATAACAAATCCCAAACTACTATGAGGAAGATGTAAGACATTATTTTTATACAGCGTGTTTCACATTGTGGCGATACCAATAATCCATGTAATTTAGAAACAAAGACAAAGCCAAGATTTATATAAAGTTTGTTTTTTCGTGATTCATATAATTGTAATTGCCACTCTTATAATTATTTTTATAAAATATTAAGGCCTTTATAACGGTAAACAGTATTTCTCTATCAGCAAAATGCTAAAATTTTACAGAAGCTAAAATAAGACTTTAAGACTTAACCATGAGTGTTTATATAAAAGTTAAGCGGAACTCGAAGTTTTGAACGAGCGTGGAAATATTTATCTAAACTACTCAAAGCGCATATCGACTTCTTGAATCATATTTTTATCTTTACTATATATTTTTGATAACCATTTAAATTTCCAAGATTGCAAGCTACCAAAGTTTAAAAAAAATATGCTAATCCTTTTCTGCGGGACTCATCCCGGAACATTGGGACTGAAAGGTTGACCCGAACGTCCCTCAAAGTCTTGTATGGGATTTTAAGGGATAAGGGACAGCGTCAAATTTTAAGGGATACGGGACTGAGGGATGAAGGATTGGACCCGCTGGATCGTCCCGTAGATTGTTAAGTTACTTTTGGGTGGTACTGTAACTGGTTTTTCTTTCTTCTTACCACAAATAATTTTGTTAGTTCTAACAGCTGCCTAAAAAGTTCATTTGTTTTACCTAATGCTTTGGCAATATGATTTAGTTAAACTAATCAAAAAGTTCTTGTACTAAAATAGAATCAGATTATTATTTTTAGATTGTTGGAGTGTGAAGGGTCCATTTCATAAGTGCACAAGATTATAGTAACCTGATTTCTCCGTGTTCAAATCCAGACTCTAGCAAACGTGTGTGTACATACTGTAAACATTTTTGTACTTATTTCCAACTCTTCATGAGTACTACTCAAAGTGAACAACCAGCACAAGAATATAATAACCTGACTTCTCCTTGTTCTAATCTAGACTCTAGCATACGTGTTTGTACATAACTTATTTCCAACTCTTCTCCAACTCTTTTCAAAATTAGCGATAGTCCGCTAGTCCACACACTGTCTAGTAAACGATTTGGTGGGCTAGTAAACTTGTGCTCAAACTATTGCGAGTGTCTTCTACCAAGAATAAATATTTTGAAATGTTTTTACTCTCATTCCAAATCACGTTGTTCAAATGTATTGCACGTACAATTTTATGTTCTGTTCTGCTTGAAAGCGACTTTCCACAAACAGTGGGCACATGTTTATTATATGATGGTGTGCCATTGGTATGCATACTAAAAATAGACAACCACCAAAACAAAATTAATATTAAAACACTCACACAGTTAAAACTTCAAGTTATAGTATACATCTTTTTGTTTACTTGAACATTTAAATGTTTTAATTTTCTGAAAAGTAAGTTTCTTCAAGGGGAATCTTCACGTTTTGCAGAACATCTGCACTTGCAAAAACTAGAATTTCAGATGTGTGTGTGTGTGTGTTTTCATTTTTATTCTGACAAGACTGTTACCTTTTATCAATTTTACTTAGATTGATCCCTGTTTTTAGAGTGCCCCTCTGTACATGTTTAGAAAATAAGCCGAAATAACGCACGCTCTGATTGGATTAGTTGCCGGTTTTATAAAACTGAATAGAAATCACGGGATGACGTCACGCAACGCAAGAAAAGTTTTTCAGAAGGATGGAAGTGTAGTTATTTTCTGAAAGAAATAAAACAGTATCGCTTGTGTTTCTAGACAATAATAGAAAGCGCTATGACCTGTAGAACACTCGAAAAGCGGAAAAAATTCGGCTTTTCGTCGTATCCCTTAACACTTTTCTCGTGTTCTCCTACGTCATAGCGTTTTCTATTATTGTCTAGAAACACGCGCGATGCTTTTGTCTTCCCTTATTATAATATTTATAGTAGTTAAACTGGAACTTCGTTTATCGTTTACACATCACAGGGTAGTGTACTGAACTTCTTTCTAACTGAGGGATTTGAAGAGCAGCATGGAATGAAATGGACTCTGTGGGGAGGTCGGTCATTTCTTAATACATACATCTGTACATATTACAACTTGAGATTTTGTTAGAAAAGTTATTCATTTGGTATGTAGACAAACTATAAACTGCTAGCAAATGAAAGCTGCATGGTGAATAAACAAAAATTTTCAAATAACCCTAAAGACATTAAAAAAAAAAACTTGAGAAAGGTTGGTCACTACCAAGAACTTAACATAGATTCATTAATAGCAACTAGTATATCTCAAGGCTATGAGAATGCAGTAGATATTTTGAAGGTGTAAAACGTCTCTTGTCTCTTTTCTTGGTTTGCATCCGCACGAATGGTGGAACTGTATGTGACATAAAAAAATGTAATAGTTAACACTGTTTTTTTTTCACAACTCGCCGCCATGATAGAAACGAAGCAGTATCTTTTTTAAACTCGTTTTTGAAGTCATTTTACATTCATTTGTTTGCTATCCAACATCTCTGCTCACAGTCAGGAATCTTTTTTTCGTTATATTCAATTTAAATTTTGTACACTGCATAATTTTCACTTCGTCGAATAAGCTTTCGATTGCAGCTGCAATCTTCTTCAGATATGGTAACCTCAGATGAAGGTGAGGTTACCAAGCTAAGTAAGTTAGTTAGAGGGGGTGCAACTTCTAGCTCCCCCCCCCCCATCTTCCCTGTCGCACGCGAATTATTGATCTTATTGTGTTGTGTCAGATCGCAGGTAGATCGTAACGTCCGCCATCTCTTGGTTTGGTAACCTCACCAAAGGTCAACATTATTAAACTGCATTGTTTAAAATTGTTAAACGTTATTTTACAGACGTTTCATAGTACCTTATGTAAACTAATGTTAGTAATGCACTTGGTCACTATCAAAACTTAACATTATAGCTTCATTAATAGCATTAACTGTTACATACAAGACAGTTACATACTGTACCATGTGTACAGTAAAGTATTAAAAAATATGACATTACTTTTAAAACACATTTTTGCCTTCTGTAAGGCCAAAGCTGAGAAAAGTCGTAACTAATGGCATCAGTGGTTTTTTGGTATTTTGAAAAAGTTAAAACTAATTTTTGTAAAGTCCGTGTTCAAAGAGGGACTGGTTGTTTTCATTGCAAGCGGGCAAAATGGGAAACAATCTGCCTGCTCCTAAAACCAACCAGATTACAGAATTTGATTGAACTTGTCCGCTTGTAAGTTGAGAAAATTGTCTTTATCACAGTACTATTAATGTTGGTATTTTTTTTGCAGTAGTTATCCTTTTTTTCTCATTGCAATGATTTAAAAAAATCAATAATACTAGCTGCAAAGCATCTTTCACGACCATCAGTTGGTTGCCTTCAATTTTGTTGAAGTTTGATTTCTTCTTTTCTTGCAGGTGCCATTTTGTGTGTGATTGGTTTCACAGCTGCCATTGCTGTTGCTTTTCTCGACATCCGAGGAATGACACAGCTTAATGTGGTAAGACAAGTGCCTGCTCTTCTGTTTGCTCTAGTCAAACGCCAATATTAAGGACCTTTAGCAACGAGGACGGGAACGCGAACGACAACGGTTCTGGAAAATCTTATTTCCAGATTACTCTTTACTTCTTTGTGCGGTATCGTAAAGAGTAGGGTGGTGATCCCGATGTTGTGTGGTCTGTCTCTTCTACTGGGAGCATTATTAATATATAAAAATATTTGTGAACCGTTGTAGCAGATGATCTATATAAGTCTCTCAACTGTCAGCTCTGTAATTATTTGTAAAGCGCATTTGAACATTTATATGGATAAATGCGCTATACAAAATCAATGCATTTATTTTATTTATTATTTATTTAATACATTTATCATGGTCACTATATATGTCGAAAGTCCTCTACTGTAAATGATTTTGCTAGAAATGCTTAAAAAAATCTGTCAGTGCTAGATAGTATTCATGAGTGAAAAAATGGGAAGTTACTGAAGTTGCATTTTAGCAGAATATTTGATTTAAAACTGAATCTCAATAACGCAGTGCCTTTGCAGGATGTTAGCCTTAAGCTTAAGTTTATCATTTGACTCTATAAACATGTTGGTCAAGCATTCTCAAACGTTGGAAGCAACATGTTTGACCCAATTGAACAGCACCATCATACATGTTGGATAGTGTTGGACATTGTTGGACGATGTTGTTTGAAGTTTGACTTTGTCCAAACTTTTCATCCAACATCGTCCAACACTTTCGTTCGTGTGATCAAAACTATGCAATAATTTCGTGCCTGGTACTGAAATGCAACATTGTTGGATGGTGTTGGATTCGTTTGTACATTCCAGCATCCAAAACAATCCAACACTGATCAAACACTGTCTAACACCACCTAACAATGTTGGATAATGTTTGATCAATATGTTTGATCCGTTTGAACGGGCTTTAAGTACCAAAATCCAGCGTGTACACAATACAGTGTCTTTTGTTCTTCTTGGTTATAGAAAGCTGCAGTGGATCGTCAGTCAAAACAAATGGTAGGTACTGAAATGAACCGCTGACTTTTGAATTGCTGGGCTTTTATATTATTCTTTTTTGTTGGGGTGGGGGGGGGGAGAGTGGCTTTATGACAAAACTGTTACATGCAAAGAAAATATTTTACCCCTTCTTTTGACAGTCAGAGAACTACAACTTCCCATTGTAGTATCTATCTACCTTTCATGGGAAATGTATTATTTATGGTGTAAATTATTCCTTTGTGTATTTCTTTTTTCTTGGCAGAAGTCTGTTAAAAATACTGCAGCATTTACGATTTCTTCAGCTTGTTCGTGCAGTTCAAGTGACTGAGAATTTGGGCCCTTTTTGGTTCTTCAACTTCTTTTCTTTCTTCAATTCCAAGTATTCCGGGCGGGCATGGTTGGCACAGTTACTAAGATCTCTGCTTTCTGACCACAAGGTTTTCTATTCAAATCCCGGCTCTGCCGAGATTTGAATATTTGTGTGACCTTCTTATCTTTCCACCTAAGTTAACTCAGCTTTCCATCCTTCCGGGGTAGGTAAATGAGTACCAGTATCTGCTGGGAGCTAACCAGCGATGGATTAGTGTCCCATCCAGGGGGAGTCAAAGACTCTCATCCGCATAACACTACAGAAACCGGAGATAAGTGCCAGCTTCATGATCCACCTGGCTCGTAAAGGATTTAGCTTTTAACTAAGTATTCCAGACTTTGAGTATTGCAAAATATGGTCCTGGAAAGTCCTGGAAAAAATCTGGAATTTTTGTTGACCAAAAGTGTACGTAAACCTTGTAGAATAGATTTAGCAAACCACGAGCATCGTATGACTAATGCTCAATAAATTTATTTGTTTTTTTACTGTTGATGATTTTTTTTTTGTAGTGCGGCCGAAATATATATTTAGAAAAAATGATAAGTCTTCTCGTATGTCTCGTTTTGGTTATATTATAATTTAATTTTCACAAAAATAGTAAAAAGTAAGGCATTATCGGAAATGCTTGTATAATAGATGTAAGGTACTACTTTTTTTAATTTTCTTACTCTTACTCCAAGTATTACCTCTTTTTCGTCTATGCTTAAAACAAGTTTATTATCTTAAAGAAACATACTGTGTTCTCCTTTTACATAGTCCTTCGACTTTTCACACTTTCCGCTTATGCCATTTCGCTTTTTACTATTTTTGCTTTTTTGCGTTTGCTTTTAAAACTGAATTTAAATAGTAATTTATAATTTAATTCTTTATCCTTAGTTTATTTGTCCAGCCTGACAGTTATCTGTTTTTTACTTAATGCTACATCTATTTAAGGTGACCGATATCAATAAGCCTTTGGCTTTTTTTTTTGGGTTTCCTTGCCACTTTTCCATAATATGTTTATGTAAATTTATAGTCTCGTAGGAAAAACTCAATAAACTGAACTGAACTGAATTTTCCATTTTCGTTTTGTTCCCAGAGGTTAACTGATGTCAAGTACTTCACCCTACAATTCTGGCTGTTGGCCTTGACGCTTATGTTTTTCTACAATGGAGTATTTCCATTTGTGTCAGATGCCAGGTATTGTCTACAGTTAAACAGGCTTTTCTGGTTTGTTTCTGGTTTGTTCATGGTGCTCACTACTCCTGGAATTCCTTGAAAAATCCTGGAAATTAAAATTTTTTTTCCAGGGCCCTGGAAAACTCCTTGAAAAACAGATAATTTCCCAGTACACCTGGAAAACTCCTTGAAAAACAGATAATTTCCCAGTACACCTGGAAAACTCCTGGAAAAACAGATAATTTCCCAGTACACCTGGAAAACTCCTGGAAAAACAGATAGTTTCCCAGTACACCTGGAAAACTCCTGGAATTTTGTGGAAAAAGTTTGATCAGTTTAATAAACAAAGCAAAACCTGCAGAAGTCCCTGACTCATGATTGTACTTTTTGTATTTTGTGAGCACTTAATTTCAGATGCTGCTGCTGTGGCAGAAATTACTTGATATTGTTTTGTTTTTGCCGAGAGAGAATGTTTTGGTCGGGTCGTGGAAAAATAGATTTCTTACCCTGGGTCCAGTTGTTCGAAAGCCGATTAGCAGTAACCCAGGGTTAAATATTTAACCCATGTTCTTGTTTCCAACCTTTCAGAGACGGATTTGAACTGTAGTATTGGAATTGACAATTTTTTCCATTGAAAATCCAAACAGTATTCTTATAGAATCGTTCACCTTTTCTTAAAGAAGAAATTGCTCATTGAATTTTCGCTTAACCCAGGGTTAAAGTTAACCAGCTTTTGAACAACCCAGCCCAGAATGCTAATCTAATAATAACCAAGAACTTACTGCGAACGTTGCCGTCTCTAATCGACTTAGCAGATTACATTTTGAATGACCGAAGTTCAACGTAAAAAAGTTTAGCTAACACGAAACATCTTAGCTTGGCTCTCTATACTAGTCACTGGGAAACGGTTAATGTGATTTCAAGTTGTAGTCGTACGTATTCGCCGAGGCAAGATGACGTTGCTTTTGAACTCTTCAACTAGAAATATTTAACTGAATAATAATAATAATAATAATAATAAAGATAACGATCAAGCCAGAACACACCAGCGGCTGCCACGTCAGTCTCAAATATGAAAAATTACAAAAGAGCTTAGAATTTATCAGGAAATTGTAAAGACCACGTGCTTATACAAAACGTGATATTGCCAAAACTGACCGATTGTGTCTCGCTAGTATAGACGCAAATGTTAAGTTCTCATAAGAAACTGAGACCAGGTGGTAGTCTTCGAGCAGAATTATTACAAAAGAGACAAACTGTTGACCCAACAAGCTCTATGCATCACTATAAGTCGGATCTTTCTTATATTATACTTTAAAAAAAATTCGAAGAATTTAGCTTTTTGTCTCTTTTTTTAGTATATCAAATCTTAATGTACATTATATATAATTTACATCACGAAGCAAATGTAAACAAATGTAGTAACATTGTAAATTTTACAACTCCAACTTACATTTATCCCGCGTTCGGTCGTGATATCCTTTCTTCTTTCTTATCCAATGAATGAGTATAGCAATCAAAATGGCGATTACAACAGCCTCTAAAACCAGCATTGTAATGAACAGGTGGGTTTTGTCGCTACCAGAAACTAATGTTGAAGAAACAAGAACAATAAAGATGGTGAATAATTGATGTATTTTGTATCTTTTAAAATCTGCCTTCTTCTTCTTTGCCTTTTGTCAAAAAGGGAATGTTGGCTGCAGGGGAAACACCACCAACATATATGTTTGACAACAATAAACCCCCTTTACACCTAACTCTAAATTTGGTGTTGCACAACTATAAATATGCATAACCTTCATCCTTTGCTTGTTTTCTTAAACCATTCAACTGAAACTACCCACCTCCAGGAGTATTTCCCACAGCCTCGCTATCCGCGCATGTACACGAATCATTCTTGATCGATTTGTTTTGATCTCTGCATCGTTTGACAGCGTCAGCGGAGCACGTACATTTGCAGAGGTCTTTGCTCCACTCCTAAGATACAAATAAAACAGATTCACTAAAACATTATCAAATGTAGCGGGAAAAATACAAAAGTTTCAGTAAGTTCACCGAGGTTACAGGTACATATCCCCAATGCCTTAGAATACAGCCAATCGGAGGCCTGAAAAGCCGTTTGCATACGTATTCTAACGAGAGCATTTCCCCCGATTTTCCCGTCATTACTTGCGAAATAGCGATAAAGTTGTTGTTCAGCGTCGTTAGAGTTTCTTCCACAACATATTTTCTCAACTCTCAAATTTTTTGCTGCAGTTTAATTAAAATTTCTAACCGACGGAGAAATGGAAGAATACCTAAAATAGGAGAAAACCTTCGGACTGTTAAAAAACATAATGGCTTCAGTTCTAATTCAGTAAATAAAAACTTGATAGGACCACATCTTTCATAAAACTCTGCCATTTCTAAAACAATTTCTTTCAAAGTAATCTATGGATTTTCCTCGTTGTCGTTTTCAGGCTCCCTGATTAGAAAAGTTTACAGTTTAATATTTCAATTTACATTCACCAATTTTAAAACTCCAGCACGGGAAATAAGTTAGTTATAACTGCATATATTTTAAGGCATGGGATAAATTAGCTATTCAATGCTTTCTCGTCGGATGCCATGAAAAATGCCACTGGTGATTTTTTTTGTATACACACATGTACACTTTAAGGCTCGTGATTATACGGAAATACGAGTGATACATGGCATATTCTACAGTATCCAACAAGAAAGATTTGCAGAACTACCATTTGCATTTTGCAAAGACGTTTTACGCCCAGGAAACATTTTTAAAATTAAGAAAGATAACAAAAACGAAAAAAGCTTGATAATTTAAAAAAAAAACCATAAAGTATGTATGCTTCCTTTGATTGAGAATTGAAAAACTTGCCTTGAATGCATAACCGTGAGATAAGATTCGACATCAGCTACTAATTACTTGATCTATAGGAAGACGTATATTGTCATTACCTTTCTGATTCCACACACTTGCACTATTTTGTCACATTGGCATCTGCAGGACTGAGAATTCCATCTAAATAACAAAGCAAATGTGTTTTTATCTTCTATATAACATAGCATGTATAATAATTGTTTTGGACACCCTTTTAGCAGGATAAACTTCTCGTAATGGTTATAATGGGGATAATAAGTGATGAGGAAAATGATGTGGTGTTGATGATGGTGATAATTATCATGGTTATAATTATACTGAATGTGATGATGATGACGATGATGATGATGAAGATGGTGATGATGATGTTGATAATGATGATGGTGATGGTGATGATTATGATGATGGTGATGATGATGATGGTGATGATGATGATGGTGATGATGATGATGATGATGATGATGGTGATGATGATGATGATGATGGTGGTGATGATGATGATGATGGTGGTGATGATGATGATGATGATGGTGGTGATGATGATGATGATGGTGGTGATGATGATGATGGTGGTGATGATGATGATGATGATGGTGGTGATGATGATGATAATGATGGAAAAGGGGGTTTGCAAAAACACAGCTAAGAATAGCTGATTTTCCCCCACTTGGTTATGTTATTTTGAGTGTTTTCTAAGACTATAATTTTTTGCCCTCCAAGAATTTTGAGCAAGAATAGCTTCCTTGTGTTATGAAGGTATAAAATAACTCGGTGCTTTGTAGCAAAAAAATGAAACTTTTGAACACTGTGTAATACTTGTAACAAAAAATAAACTACTGTAAGCTTTTGGCTCAACTTGAGCATTGCTCACAGTAAATGAAGTTGCACACTGCTTCAGTCACATACTTCAAGATTACATTACTGTAGTATTTTGTCCCAAAATGGGGCATCTTGAATCTGCCCCAGTTTTTTTGTTCAAAAGTTTCATCTTTTTCTCTACCATTACTCCCATATAGTTGAATATTTATCAGTGCTATTTGTGTTTTTTGTATAACAGGATTATCAATATGAAATTGAAACTCTTCAAAGAAAAATAGAACAAGAGCACATCATTGACTGGATTGAGAAACAAGTCATCAAAAGCATCACTCCTCAACAGGTAGTGCACTGTTAGACTTACACTATAGCTATTCATTTTTGTGAGTGGAGAATTCACCAACATCAGAATAATCATGGGATAAACATTTTAACAATAGAAAGTCTTTCCATTCAATCATATCACTATTCTTCTTAGCATATATCAATGTATGATGTTTAGTAGTATTAAAAAAAGGAAGGAAGGAAGGAAAGAAGGAAGGAAGGAAGGAAGGAAGGAAGGAAGGAATGAAAGAAGGAAGGAAGGGAGGAAGGAAGGAAGGAAAGAAGGAAGGAAGGAAGGAAGGAAAGAAGGAAGGAAGGGAGGGAGGAAGGAAAGAAAGAAGGAAGGAAGGAAGGGAGGAAGGAAGGAAGGAAAGAAGGAAGGAAGGAAGGAAGGAAGGAAAGAAGGAAGGGAGGAAGGAAGGAAGGGAGGAAGGAAAGAAGGAAGGAAGGGAGGGAGGAAGGAAGGGAGGAAGGAAGGAAGGAAGGAAGGAAAGAAGGAAGGAAGGGAGGGAGGAAGGAAGGAAGGAAGGAAGGGAGGGAGGAAGGAAGGGAGGAAGGAAGGAAGGAAGGAAGGAAGGAAGGAAGGGAGGAAGGAAGGAAGGGAGGGAGGGAGGAAGGAAGG
>JANCMA020153017.1:0-14048 GCA_024336925.2 Zoanthus solanderi
ATAAAAATGTAAATTCTACACCGTAAAAACGAGCGAATACTTACTGACGTTTCGG
This sequence comes from Zoanthus solanderi, assembly GCA_024336925.2. Taxonomy (NCBI): domain Eukaryota; kingdom Metazoa; phylum Cnidaria; class Anthozoa; order Zoantharia; family Zoanthidae; genus Zoanthus; species Zoanthus solanderi. The sequence goes on from JANCMA020153017.1 coordinate 56, forward strand.
ACGTTAGTCCTTCGTCAGAGTACTAACTCCGTAGTGTAGAATTTACATTTTTATTTATAAATTCCATGGATAGTTGACCTACCCAATTCAGTGATTGCCTAACTGGAGTTTGTACTATGGTATAAGCAATTATGAAGTTATGAATGATCATCACAATTATGTACAGTAACTATGCAATTTGAACTGAACAACTGCAAAAGGGTGACGAAGAAATATTATTCCAAGCTTCTCTTTTGCAACTGTTTAACTTGTATGGATTTCATGACCAAGAAAATCATTCCTATATAACAGTATTGTTTACAATACGGTACAAACTCGGTCTCATTGTGCACTACAGAGTCTGGTACTGTATTCTTACAGAGTGTGGACTGTAATTTAAAAAAATGCAGCTCTGCTGCACTTGTAATGGAGATTTTACACAGAATATATTGTAAGGGTAACAATAATGCCTTAGAAAATGTATGATAGAATCAAAAGTTTAATCATAATCATGTTGTTTTGACAAGTTTTCTCAAGTTTTAAACTCAAATCTTTTGTATGTGTCAATTTGCTTCCTAAATTTATTTTCTAATGAAGAAGGCTGTAATTAATGACAGAAATATTCACCTATTGACACAACTCCTTTATCTTTCGTTATACATGTCCTTTACTTGTGTACAGAAACATTCAGGTATGGGTGGAGATGACTTCATGAGGGAGATTAGCCGGTTGGAAGGGAAATCAAGGGTATGTAATATAATCAAGGGTCTGTGTTGTGGTGGCTCTGTTTTTATACATTTTAAATAAATTTATATATGATAGCTATGTCAATACAGGTAATTTTTCCTTCACATTATTCACCCTGTGGCAATCTGTGGCATTACTCAAACATCCTCTACTTCATAACATCCAGTATGTAGGAGTTACAATGGGGGTTGCTGGATTATCTCAAAACTGAGAAATGCCAGCAAACACTGCAAAGATGATTTGTCACCATTAATAATTAACAAGAATTTATTTGTTGCCAACTTACACCTCATTTGAAATGATAAATTCTACAAAACATCTAAATTTATATATATGAAAAGACTGTTTCAACCTCAGCTATAAGAGCAGCGGTGTTCAGGGGCAGATCCAGGATTTTTGGAAGGGGGGTGGCTAACACATTTGCAAAAGTCAGGCATGAGCTTGCAAGCTGTATCTGTTTGCACATACCCCCATGTTGGAATCACATTGCCTGCTGACTACATATCCCTCGATGAAGATGCATGAGGATATGATGATACTTCATTTTAGACAAATCCAGAGACAACCAGTAATTACTGTATAAAATTATTATTATTCACATCACAAGTTACACACTTGTTGACCAACAAAAACTTGTGCACTATCCAAATTATCTTGTAAACATTTAAATTACATTGTGGTATGTTCGATGATGTTACTCATTGAAAGAGGCTTCTTACCTATCCCTCAATTAACCTATGATGTAATGAAAATGAGCAATGAATACTAAACGCATGTGGTTGCCACATTGGATTGCAGTTTATATTTCCCAATCATCTCAAAGTTTAACTTGCTAAGGAGGTACAGTAACATCAGTAAGAAAATGAAATGCCAAGTGGAGGAAAATATTTTTAAAATATTAATGTCAAATATGAAAAAGATTAATAGATCTTTTGATAACTTGAGAACAGTATTTAATAAATACATTAATTGGTGTTGATTAATCTAATGTTTTTTTAGAACCTGGAGCAAGAGTTAAATGAGAAGGAAGAAGCTTTCTACAGAGAGAAAGACAAAAATGACAAGGTGCTTTTTAATGTTTCCTTTACATTGGCTGCAGTGCATTCTACATGTATTTGCATGATCACTTGATAGTGTTTATTTATAACAAGACAACTAATCAAAAACACTTTTGAATGGCCTAGCCATGATGCATGATGCTTTCTTTGGCAGTCCCATTTCCATGTACTAGATACTGTATTCCCAGCATATCGTTACACCATACAGCCAAAAACACAACATTAACATGACTGTGATAGTCTAAGAGTTGTACTGTAATCCACTAGAATGCACTCTGAATAATGGCTTCTTCATAATTTTCTTCACATGTGCTGCTGTCAGACTGTTTCTAAAAAATTTGCTGTTCGTGACTTTTTTCCATTCTGTTATATATGAGCAAGGGATTCCAAGGCTTTCCAACCTGTTTTAGGAAGAGAATACAAGGCTATCAGTATCAGTTAGACTCTTTGTGCACAGGACAGCTTGTTGCACTATGATGTTGTCTGCCTCTTCGTGTGATGTTTGAATATCTCATCTTTGTATGACAACACCTTTGTAGATCTCAGTAGGGGTGTTACTGCTACAAGCGATAACCAGCTTGTTTCTCCATGTTTCATCATTGATTATATTTTTGCAAATAAAAGACATCAGCTGTTGCTTATTGGCAGTTATTGTGAGGACAGATTTCTGTGATGGAAGTGGCATGCTTTCTGTCAACTGATATGGTCTACTGGCTTCACATTCTCTAACCTGCCTGGGTCAATGCACAACTCAATTTTTTTGGAAAGATTTTTTCTGTCAGCTCCATCTGATTTTATTTTCAACTTTGTTTCTTTTTTGTGAGTTTACTAAGTTAACATGCATCTTACTCATTAGATATCAAATTTGCAACTTATCTTGTTCCAGTTAACAGCATACATGTGACCAAGGGCCCATGTCTTCAGTGTTTCTGGATTTAAGGTAACTCCAATGATGCCCAATGTACATGTTGCTCCAAATACCATTCCAAAGACCTGGAATATGGTGAATCACATGTTCTACCCTCATAAACATGAACAGCTCTTCTCCCTGTAAAGACTCCATTGAGTGAAGGTAGTAAAGGCCATATCGGGCATAGTTGACATGACCTGACTCAAAAAAATATGGTAGCATTCCTTTCACAGCAACAAGATGAAGAGGCCAGTCACATTCCCACTCAGCTCGCACTTAGAGCATCATCAAGAACACAGGCTTTATGAAACAGTTGACCCACATCTTTGATGTTTTGCTTTTTCTTGCTGCATCTTCAAGATTTGCAAGTAGATCTTCCATGCTCCCTACATCTTTACAATTGATGGTGCTTCTCAGCAACTCCTCAACTACAAGCCTCACTGCCCTGACATTTTCTGGAAACTTTTCCTCTGAGCATTTTTGATGTACCAGCAAACGTATACAAAATTTCAGAAAGACTGGAACTTGCCTTAAGTGATCCATTTGCACTGACAAAACTCATTAGCATGTGCGTTGCTCCTAGACGTAAAGTGGCGTTGGAGAAATTGTTCGGATAAGCCCATTTTACATCCAAAGCTACCTAGTTAAGCTGCTGATCGCTTGTAAAGACCACTTTTGTCTGACCTCTTTCGTTGGTTAACCATTTGACTTCGTGAAGTGTCGTCATCATTGCATCATGGTCAAATGGTGGTATGTCAATTAATGGCAAGTATAAAGCTTGGTTTTTGGTTTCATACCCTGTCCCTGTTCTCTTGCTACCATTGTGTTGAAACCATTGAATTCTGGACAGTTGTCATCACTGTTTATTGCACTCAAAAACGAGAAATCAAATTCCTTGGCTCTTCTTTCTGCAATTATGAAGCTACAGAGAACTTGGAGCGGTCGCACAAATTTCTTTGCACAATTTTCTGGCATGGGTACTTTCTTTGGTCCTTGGTAACGTTAATTTGAAATTTCAAAATCAATTGGTTGGGAAATATCTTCTTTCAATATCCTTGGAATTGTTTCTGGGCTGTCCTAGTCCATCTGCTGTATTTTGTGGCTGTACAGTGAGCATCGCTAAAGAATATGTTGTCATCTTACCATTCTGGGATGATATGTCTGCATCAAAATTATCTGCAACAGCCTGTATAAGTCTACAGTCACCTTCATGTATCCTACTGAGCTATATGTCTTTAGTTGCTGCTAAGGTTGCTGACTTCTTGAACCGAAGGACCTCATCATATGAACAAGTGACTCCAAATTGACACATTTGGTTAATCAAAGACTTAGAGTCTCCCGAGAGCAATCTGAAGATTTGTGGGGTTATTGTCCAGAGAGGATCATCATTGATCATCATCACTGTCACCATCACCATCATGATAATAATAATAATAATAATTTAATAATAATAAGAATAAGAATAAGAATAATAAAATTTAGTTTTACATGCTGGCATGCATTGGACGATTTTAGAAAATTGACTTCCAAGCTAACCTATCTCTGGCCAGGTCTTTGCCAACTCTTCTTCCTCTCAAATCCATCCTAATAAATCACTTCTTCCCATGTTTTCTTTAGCCTTCCTTTACCAACTGAACCTGACACCTCTTGAAACTGCTCTGCATCTACTAACCCAGAAAATCTTGTCCATTCTCTTAATGTGACCAAACCAGCAGAGTCTCCTATTCTGAACACATCTCCCAATACTTTCCAGATTTAATCTTCCCCTGAGTTCATCAGATCTAAGTCTGTCCTTGAGGCTGACATTGCACACCCATCGTATCATTCACATATCATTTCTCTCCATACTGGTAACTACAGTATATTGCCCATCAAAAGTGCTGATAGAGTGTTGTCATTTTTTTGTATAAGCCATTCTATTGCTTTAGCTTCGTTCTATCGTTGTTCAACCTTCGTTAGTGCTCTTCAGTGATTGTTTACCAGTCTCATTGCTTCAAGCTGACATATTTCATTTGGTTTCGCATCAGTTATGAGAAGAAACAAAGTAATCTTCCATTATCTCCTGATAGTATAGTCTTGACAGTCTTGAGTGACTGATCAATTCATTATTGATTATTTTTTCCTGTTCATCAAAACTCTAAATCCTCTCAATGTAAAATCCACTTGATGAATAAATCTCTGAATAAAGCTTACACGTACATTTGCAAAGAAGAGAAGGGAGCTTACTTCAGTAGCAGACTCAGGGGGAGGGGGGGGGGGAGAATCTGGCTCCCTGTAGGATTGCAACCTTGTTTAGATATGGGGTAGTCCCCTCACCTGTGAACACTAATTGCTGAAGAACTTCTTAGCAGATGTCAGCTGATATTGAGTTTGATTTGAAGTAAAGGTATTTCAAAATAATGGCATAAAATAACATGGCTTTAATGATTTATTACTGTAGGTTAAAAGATAGCTTACTATATTTAATATTTAAAGCAGTATCGCCCTTACTGTCTAATGATTATTTTTCTTTTACAGCTTATATCAAAAATTGATGACCTTGAAAAGGAGAACAGGAACTTGAAAAGTAGTGTAAGTATTGTAATTTTAATATTTCTTGTTTTTCTCATCACCTTATTTGCAAAATTTTACCAAACCACTCAATAGTTACGTAGTAGATATTTACTGACTTACTTATTCACTTAGTTATTTACTGTCATTCTTACTTTCTACTCACTTCCTTCCTTACTTACTCACATAGTTATATACTGATTTATGTACACTCATCTAAAGTTAGTGCGCTACTAAACTACCTGCTGACTTACTTACTTTTATACTAATTATTATTTTGTAACTTGATATAATTTTTATTCACTTGTAACCCACTTGCTTATTTAATGATTTTGTTACCTATGTATACCTGTTAATTTATTGACCTACTTATTTACCTACCTACTCACTTCCTAGGTTTTTACTTATTTTGATTCATACTTGCTTAATATTAATTTTACTTACCTGAGCACTTACTAGCTTACTTTCTTACTGACTTACTTACTTTATTTATTTACTGACTTATAATACTTATTTGCTTACCTACTATCTTTTGTATTTACCTACTTATTTAGAGACTAACTTCCTTATTTACTTATTTATTTCACCAACTGTTTATGTACAGACCTGCAAGTTTACCTTCCTGCTCACTTACCTACACGTACTTTCACAATTTCATATCTAAAGTTTTAGTATTTATTTACTTACCTACTTACATTTACTTTCCTACTTTTATATTTATTTACTTCCTTATTTTTTCCTACTTGTTTTCTTACCTACATACTTTCCTAACTATTGACTTACAGATTTACTTACCTACATATTTACTTAATATCTACTTATTTACTTACCTACTTATAACATACTTTCTTATTGATTTACTTACATTACCTACCTACTTACTTTCCTACTTATTGACTTACAGATTTACTTACCTACATATTTATTATTTATTTACTTACATTACCTACCTACTTACTTTCCTACTTATTTAATACTTACATACTTATACTTACCTACTTATTTACTTACTTATAAAATTTACCTACATTTTACCCAGGCACCTACTTTTTTACTTTCCTATGCATTTACTTATCTACCCTTCATTTTTACTTATTTACTAAGTAAAACTACTTAAGTATTTTTCTCCTTTACTTACTGTACCTATTTTCCTATTTAGTTCCATTTTGATTACTTACCTACTTATATTTCTGTTTGCTTACCTACTTATTTACTTTTCTACAAATTTACTGAATATCTATCTACGTACTTAATACCTAATTTTTATAACCTACTAAATATTTATTTACCTAATGATTTACTTTCCTATGTGTTACATAACTACCTAAATAATTACCTGTCTACTTACCTATGTACTTACATGTACCTACTTCAATATTTATACTTGCTTACTGTAATTTCCTACTTATTTACTTAACTACTTACTTACCAACTTTCTTACGTACCCACTTGCTTAGTTACCTAAATATGTACTTAACTTCTTACTTATATACTCCCCTACTAATTATATACTCCCCTACCTACCTCATTTTTTACTTTCCTATGAATGTACTTACCTATTACTTTTTCACCTATTTACTTACTTGATTTCCTATTTACAGTATTTATTTACTTAGTACCTACTTACTTAGTTGATATCTAACTACCCACTTAGTAACTTACTTATTAATTTTGCTCCTCTACTTGCTTACTTACATACTTACTTAACAATAAGCTTACTTACTTAATTAATTTCCCACTTGTTTACTTAACTACTTCATTTCCTACTTGTTTATGGAATACCTACTTACTGTACTTATCTACTGTTCTTACTTACCTACCTACCTACCAACCTACATTTTTACTTTCCTATACATTTACTTACCTGTTGACTTTCTTATCTATCTACTTATCTACCTACTTACTTCATTTCCTACTTATTTATTTAATACCTACTTATCTGCCTACCTACTGTAGAAACTTTACATTATTACTTACTTACCTACTTACAGTATATATCTAACTACTCCCCTACTTACATTCTTACTTACGACGACAACAATAATAAATTTGCATACACGGTTGATCTTGAAAATTTAAATTTATAACAAGAATAGCACCAAAAAACGAAGGGCAGCCACCTATGATGACCTATGGGGCTAATTGAAACATTCGGCCTACTCATTTACCTACTTAGTTTCCTACTTATTTACTTAGCCACTTACTTAGTAGCTATGTACATACTTACATACAGTCTATTTACCTATTTAATTTACTAAGTTACTTAATACTTACCTATATACTTACGTACAAGCAATAAAAGATGTCAAATATTACATCCATGGGCATAAGAATTCAAATGTACATTACTGTAAGCATTGTTTAGAACACAAAGTAATGAGTGTTTTGTTGTAGTATGATTAATATAGAATAATTTATACTGATTGCAGGTTGAAAGAAACAAGATGGATTTAAGAGATCTACAGAGACAGATTGAACAACAAGTGAGTATTGATAATTAATATCTTTCTATGATCTATTTTAATTTAAAAAAATTAAATGGTGATATTCATTGGTTTTACCATTATAATAGAAAATTATTTTGTTTATAAACTCTATCCCTATAAGGAGCATTAAAAAAGGACAATACTTTGTTGAGCACTATCATATTCCGGTGAACTTCTTTTCCCAATCTAAAAGTAGTTTGCCAGTGTGTTATTACAATGCTGTTAGCTAAAACTATATTTGTAAACTAGGTAAGAGAAAGTTCATTTCAGTTACAGTCTGTGGTAGTTTTGTATAAATTATTTGGAACAGGTGAAAGGCTCAACTGCATCTCGGGTTTTCACAGATTTGCTCTAGAATTCTCCCAAACATTTGACTCAGTTTTTATCAGGCTATGAAGGCACTGAGAACATGTTATATTTCTTAATAGTTGAATTGCCCAGTTTGTTGATTCAGGGTTTGCTTTTGCCATCTAATGTGAAGAGCTTCTTTCATTTAAAGATCTAAGCCCATAAGAGCTCTTTTACTCGCTGTGCTCACTACTCCTGGAATTTCTGGAAAACTCTTGGTATTTTGAAATTTTCTTCTAGTGCCCTGGGAAATTCCTGGAAAAGTAGGTCATTTCCCTGTACTCCTGGAAAAGTACTGGAATTTTGTATAAAAATTTCCATCAGTGGTATAAACCAACTAAACCTTGCAGCAGCATCTGACTCATGATTTATGATTTTGTATTTTCTGTAGACTCAATTTCAGTAGCTGCTAAGTACTGTGGTAGATACTTGATATTTTGTTTTCGCTGAGAGAAAATTTTGGTTGCAAACTGGAAAATATATTCTTTCCCTTGAAGAACTCCTGGAAAACTCCTGAGCACCATGTATCACTTGTCAATCTAATCAATCAAATTTTGATCCAGGTCTATCCTCATAAATTGGGGTGGCCAGATTTACCCCAGTCTAACAGCAATCTGTCCAACTCCCACTCTCCATCTCGTTCGATTCATAGCATCCTCCTTCTCCAAACCAACACTCTTGCTCTCCTTCTCCTCTTGCGTCTTCCAAAAGTACTGGAATTTTGTAGTTTTTGAAATTTGTATCATTTGTCATTACTTTGAAAACAATAATAATACTATTTAGAAATATAGGAATTAGAAAATTAATAGAAATTCTATTTTCAGGAACGCTAAGTGCAGTTTATCTCACTCAAAATAGATTAGGTTTAAACATGTGTATTCCTTCAGTTAAGTTTTCTCAGTTTAAAACATTTCTTTGCAAGCATTAAAACCATCATCTAACATCGTAACGTTAAAAGAAAAAACTCTAAATATTCTGATCTTGTCAGCAGCTGCACAACAGTTTTAAAAACATAGAATAAATTATGTTAACGTCAACTTCAATATGGCATTAGTTAAATAGAAAAAATCAGAATAACAAAGCTTGATGTTACTTTGGTGAAAACCTTAATAAGTATTATTTCACTTGTGAAGGTGGCTTCCACGTTATTAGAGTGCTCAGTGGCTTATGCCAGAGCCAGATAAAAGTTTAAAAAATGGATTAGATCTACTTAACTTTAAGTTTCTGAAGTTGGTTTTACAATTTAGTACATCGCATTAAAACATTCTGATGGCGGAGTCGTAAGACCGACTTAGAAACTTAGAAAGTTAAAGTTTTAGATCTAATCCATTTTTTAAACTTTTAAGTATTAATTATTCCGCATGTGTTAATTGTTATGTGTGATGCATAATTGTTGCAGAGAGAAAGTATGTTGATAAAAAAGGATGATGATGGATACAGGGACTTAGTATCCAAGAAAAATCAGGAGCTTTCCGAATATTTGGATGAGATAAAGGTAATGCAACGTTTTACAATATAATTTTTGAATGATGTACAGCAGTTTGATTTTTTTTACTTATAATTAAAATGTTTAAACAGTTTAATGAATAAAATAAATATTTTTAAAATATTTCCAACACTTACAGTACCCCAAGGCTAGTTTATCGAATTGTGACTTACATACAGTAGGTATGACACAATTAAAAACAATAACTGGTAAAATAATAAAAATTTATAGACATGATGGATCTCCCCAAGACAAATCCAGTGACTGGTCCAAGTAAGATTTAATCCTGGGGCATTAGAATACAAATGATTACTAAGCCACACTGCCTTGTTGATTAAAAGTCAAATAAAAGTGTTTAGATGGATCGTAGTTATTTTGATTCTGCTCTACCAGTGTTCAAACAACGAGCAAAGCAAAACAAAAGACGCCTAAAGTGAATTTTTGGTAGTTGAAAACCAAAGGAAACACTTTCAGTTATGTGACAACAAAGGTTGAATTCCAAGGATGCAGAATGAAAAGGAGTGCGATTACCTAGTAAGTAACCCACTATTAGAGTATTTATACCAAAATTTTTACAATTTTTTCAATAAATGTTTGAAAACCTTCACACTTGATTCATGATAATTTACGTATGCTTATTGTTGTAAAAGTCATTAAGAAAATGGTGCGTAACTTAAGTATTCATAACCTTTTTTCAAAAAGATGTTGCAAGAAGCCAACGAGGAACTGAGTGAGAAAGTGAAAGATGTACAAAGAGAGCTGGAAGAGTCAGCCGTAGAGATGAATAAAATGACTGATGAGTACACCAAGTTAAAGGTACAATGGCTGCATCTGACTAACAATATCAATTGTATGGTAGCTTTATTCCACTTAACTACAAAGCACTCAATGCATCAAAGTATCAAACCATATAATTTTTTCATATTGTAGTCCTTACCAGTCAATCAAAAACTAAACCAAAAGTATCCTGTTGTAATTTCTTGGAGCAAAGATGATCCATGGAACTCTCTTTAGGTGCCTAATAATGGGGAGGACGCTTATTAATTTTTTGCTTGTCTTGTTTTTCGATCCCCTTCCCCCAAAGTTTATTAGGACCCCCCCGTTTATTATTTCTGGGTAATTACTTAAGCACTCTGCCACAAAAGTGTGAAAACAACAGAAATCTGTAGTGTTTATATGTCCTTAAAACTTTCACTGGAAACTGAAATTGCATTTTTTATTGACGAATACAATGCAATGTCTTTTCATTTTTAAATCGGAAATGTGCAATCTAATATGATTGTCAAACTGTATTGCACCTGACGAGCCTAGCTTAGCGCGGTTATTCTTTGTTTGGATCCTTTATGCTCAACATTTAAATGTTTGCCCCTTCTCTTTCTAGAAATTCGGATCCCCAATTTATTAAGTTTTCCAAGAAATTCTAACCCCCTTCCCCTCCCTCCCATCGTCTGTTGCGACCTCCCATTTATTATCCACCAAATAGTATTTCTTATAGCACTGTGACGTTCAGGTAAAATAGGGTAATGATTTTTGTCTAAGATGTAATAGGCAGGTTCATCTCCTATTTCAAGGTCCAAAGTTTGTATCTGCTAACAAATCTTGATTAAGCAGCAAAAAATAATGCAATAATCAAAATAAAACCCGATGAAAATAATATGTTTAAAAATAAAATAAGATAAAAACATTTAAAATAAAGTTTCATTGTCATTTTATCCGAGGTCCCTAATCTCATGCTTTTTTTTCTAGACAATTCTACAGCAATCTGATCTTATAATTGATGACATGAGGAGAGAAAGAGATGGGCTCAGGGCTCAGGTTAATGTTCTGATTCTTAAACTTCTTAACACATTGGTAGTGTTTATAAGAACTGTCATTATGTAAGTTTTGAATTCGTTGATCATACCAGTAAATGTTTGGTTCTCACATGGTTTTGGAATAAATTTCATTTTTTCAAACCTATAATCTCCCATTTAGGTCTGGTAGATTATTGGTCTAATAAACTGCGTTTGGTCTGTTTTTTGGCATTTTGGTCTGGTTTATGGCACTAGGTATTGTAAAAGGCATTGGGTCTGATAAACTGCATTTCAGTCTGATAAATGATATTTAGATCAGGTAAATTGCATTAGGTCTGGTAAACGAAGTTAGGTCTGGTAAATGGCATTAGGTCGGGTAAATGACATTAGGTCTGGTTAATAAAGTTAGATTTGGTAAATGGAATTAGATCTGGTAAGTGGTATTAGATCTGGTAAGTGGTATTAGATCTGATAAATGGAATTAGCTCTGGTAAGTGGATATAGGTATTTGGTCTGGTGAGTGGAATTAGGCCTGGTAAGTGGAATTAGCTCTAGTAAATGGAATTAGGTCTGGTAATTGGAATTTGGTCTGGTAAGTGATATTAGATCTGGTAAGTGGAATTAGGTCTGGTAAGTGGAATTAGGTCTGGTAAGTGGAATTAGGTCTGTTGAGTGGAATTAGGTCTGGTAAGTGGAATTAGGTCTAGTAAATGGAATTAGGTCTGGTAAGCGATATTAGGTCTGTTGATTGGAATTAGGTCTGGTAAGTGATACTAGGTCTGGTAAGTGGAATTAGGTCAGATAAGTGGGATTAGGTCTAGTAAATGGAATTAAGTCTGGTAAGTGATATTAGGTCTGGTAAGTGGTATTACGTCTGGTAAATGGTATTTGGTCAGGTAAACAGAGTTAGGTTTGGTAAATGGCATTTACATCTTTACGCTTGATAGATGTAACACCAGAAAAAATGATGAGCATTTTACTCAAAAGACAAATTTATCGATTAATTTATTTTAAAGAAGTTCTATTTTGGCTCTAACCAAAGGTGCAAGACTTGAGAGTTCACGTTGCCACAAAATCAGAAGGGGATGACCAGATTATGTTGGCTGTCAACAGCAGAATTGAAGAGTGGAAGGTGAGTAGTGCATGTAATATAAATTATAATCCATTTTCAATTATAAATTCTACTCACTCGATCATTTAAGATGTTTTAACTAAAGTACAGTAATAATAAAATTCACTTTACTCTTAGAATGTCTGGTTTGCATCGTTACTATTTTTATGGTAGTTTAAAGGAGTAAAACCCTCTACCAACGTGGCACTAGTGCCCAATATAGTGGCTTCAAGTTAGCTACTAGCACTTTTGTGCTATCTATATAGCCACATCCCACAAGCATTGTGCTTTTACAATACTTAAGTTCGTTTTGGGAACCTGAGCTTGATTGCTAGCTATGCCATCCTGATAAGGCATAAAAAGACCGAAATAGCTGTCCATGGCTTCTAGCAATCAGGCTTACTGTTTTTTTATTTGTTATATTTGTAGGCAAGGCGCTTTACCCGGCTTGTCCCAATTGCCTCAGTTGGAAAAATGAGTTCAACTTTTAACTGGCTCTCAATTCTACGGTTGAGATTTCAAACCTCACCAGAATGCTGTATTAAGTCCTTAGCCTTCCTTTATGCTTCATAATCCACTTTGATTGATTCTTAAACCCGTTAAGCAACTCTCTTTCACGCTCTAACGAAGGGCTAATGCCTGATACGCTAGCTCCCTATATCATTCACATTTCGATGATGATTGTAAAACTGTCTCCGTGATTTGTCATTATGGCAATGTATTTACTTTTGGTTGCAATTCAAGTTTTTAGAAAAGGTATTCAACGAATTTTTAATCCAAGCAATATAACGTCACCGAAACAACCGTGTCAAGGAAAACATTTTTATTTGGTTTCTCTCTCGATCAGTTTATATTGTATAATATAAATAATGCTCGTTATAATTTTGTTGACAGATCCAAGAATATAAGATCCGAGGCTTCCAATATTCAAAAATGCGCTCCAAATATTCAAAAGAAATTCCTCCAAATTTATCAAAGAATTAGTCGATATCCTATAAGAAATAACTCCGCTTTAAATGAAATTTCTAAACTTTAAAAACCTCTCTTCCAAAGGCTCTGTTTTCAAAACGTTGCGTAAACTTAACAACAACAAGAGCAAAACTTCAAAAATGTCGATCAATGAATCACCAAAAACTAAGTTTGAACCAAAATACCAAACTGTTCCGGGTTTCTCTACAATGTTGAAAAAATCGGATATTTTCAGAAGTTGAAAAAATCGGATATTTTCAGAATATGAAATATAGTCTCACTCTAATGCATTTACAAAGAATTGTTTTCCCTAATCATTATTGTTTCCTCAATTAAGGCTGTTCTTGCTGCAAAAAATGCCGAAATTGAAACCTATAAAGCAACGTTGGAAGATCTGAGACATCAACTTGCAGGGCTTCAGATGGATACAGACAAAACATCTTTGGTGATGCTGCAACAGGTAACTGGTTTAGTAATTAGAGAATAATAAGTAAAGCTCCCTTTGATGCCCACACCGGTCCACTTTTTAAAGATTTACAAATACTGAAATTCCATA
>JANCMA020153124.1:0-14047 GCA_024336925.2 Zoanthus solanderi
AAAAACCAAAAAAAAAAAAAAAAAAAAAAAAGAACGAGTTCAACCTTAAAATTTTTTTTCTTCAAAAGACCAAACTATAAATAAATGCAAGTTAAATTTATGAAACGTTTTGAACTATGAGAATTTGAAAAATCATAGTTTAGATTACTGTGATTGTTGATATAATTAAATATTAAGTCTGATGGACTGAAGGAAGCCGTCGATTTTTACCGTTGGTAATAACCTTTATTCAGTCTGCATCATCGTAGTCTCAGAACTATCACCGTTTTTCATCTATGTGGGAAGGAAGCTAATTCTATTATTTCTTTTTACCAATAAACGTGAAACTCGTAGATCTAGAAAATACATAATCCTATTTGTGTGTAACTTATGATTGTATTTGGCTTTAGGCGGCCTATAATTACTTTAAAAGGGGTATACTTTTTGAACGTTCTAGCTTAAATCAGTCAGACGAAGTGATAAAGCTCAAGTAAAACAACACTTTGCAGTACTTCATAACGCAATGATCATGACAAACATAGCTCAGTCTTAAATCGCCTAAATTGTGTACTATTTGTTTTTGATAAAAGGTGGTATTAAAAAAAGAAAGGCATCAGCAACTATGAAAACTACTTTGCAGTGTTTGAGTTTGCAGAAATCGTTATGTAACAATATATCTTGAGTTTTCAAGCAGACTTAGCTTCACTGATCGATAAAAACAAAAGCTTAATGTTTGCTTAATGGTGCAGTTGCTAAGATCTCGGCCTTCTAGCCATAAGGTGCCCATATGGAAAGCCGTAGCTGCCAAAAGTAACTGAAATTGAAATGTATACAACCCAAATGCCTATTACCCTGTTTGAGTTGTACTGATAACAAACCGGCCGAAATGCTCTGAAGAGTACTCCAGTTATGCAATAAAGGTGTTCAAATTTTTTGCTTGCGAGTTCGAGTTTTGCAATTTCTCGCTAGCCAGTTTTGCACTGCGTTTCTCGCTAGCGAGTTTTGCAATTTCTTGCTAGCGAATTGTTAAAATCTATCCAGACCACCTCCCAGACGACCCATTCTCGTTCCCAGCCCTACTTTTGAGAAACTGCATTATCGAGATCCGTAACCATATTCTTTTTAAATCTACAACATTAAAAAGTGCAGTGAAAAGCGAGTTTGTTTTGCGTTCAAAGAGCAGTGCTCGCACCCGTCAAAAATAATGAAAAACGTTTGAATGAGTTCTGATTGGCTCAGAGTTGCTTTCTCGCTAAGTAAAATTTCACGCTCTATTGGTTCGTTCGGCTCGTTCGACTTCAACATTTTAAGCCAATTTAAAAACATTTTTCACTATGGATAATGAAGATATAGACCATATTGTTTTCCGAACAATATGTAAAAGTTGTTTTTTTCATGAATAAATGTTTATTTCTTGATTTAGTTAGTTTTGTTCTTCATTAATATTCATATTTTCGATTATGGGGGGCCCTCGATTATTCGAACTATTTCGTCTAGTCCCAACGAGTCCGGATAATCGAAGCTGGACTGTAGTTATTTTCATATTTTGAATAGTTCAGCTTCATCTTGATGAAAGACGACACATACGACAATTTGAAATTAAAATAGCTCAAAATTGAATTTGGGTGATTATCTCCTTTAGCAGCTTTTGGAATATGAATCCTTTGTCAAAGCAAGTACAATTTCATTTCAACTCGGATTGAAAATAATAATATTAACACTGTACGTAGGCAATCCTTAAACAACAACTCAGTTATGATAATGATCACACACAAATCAACCTTGAATTGTCAAAGCCTTGCTTTTTAATTGGTCGCCGAATAAATTCATAAGAGAAGAGAAGAGAAGAGAAAAGGGAAGAGAACGGAAGGGAAGGGAAGGGAAGGGAAGGGAAAGGAAGGGAAGGGGAGGGGAGGGAAGGGAAGGGAAGGGAAGGAAAGAAGTTTATTTGTATCTCAGCAAAAATATATGCATAGATTACGTTTACATAAAAAAATTAATTACAGCGTTAGATGAAGGCTAATCTGGAAATAGTAAAGATATAACTAATCTAGCCAGATAGCCTTTGCAGACCATGTGCAAGGTACAGGTGTAGCAGACTCCGCCGGTGCCCTGCACATGGTGGTTTTTACAGGTATGAAATTGCAGATAGTATCGTGAGTGTGAGATACAGACAGGAGGGGAGAGAGGAGAGAAGAGGAGAGGAGAGGAGAGGAGAGGAAAGAATAATTGCGGGGAGAGGGGAGAGGGGAGAGGGGAGAGGGGAGAGGAGAGCTTGTTGCTTAGCAAATTTTTGGTTTCGTTTTTTTCACTGAAAGAATTTCTGTTAGCGTTTTCGAAAAAAATTCCAAGTCCTTTGTTATTGAAATTGCATTAGCTTGTATAATTATAACTGCTTTAAAACGGTTTTAAATTAAAAACTAAAGTAACTAAACCGTCAATTGAAATTTTAATAGTTAGTTCTTTAGTAATTATTTCATTTCCTTATTTATGAAAAAACAGTGGATTTAAGAAAAGCTATATTGCCTCTAAAAATGCTCGTCGTATATCTGCTGGCATTTTTATTTTTTCTAACGTCTACCATTAGCTCCGGTAAGTACATTAATTATGCTTTTATGAAAGAAACATTTGGGAAATGTTTGCAGAATACGCGTCTTACTAATTTAACAACTAGCAAATTAATAGAAGGAATGAATACTGATAAGACAAGAAAACGTGTCAAAAAATCACTAAAAATTTACTTTCGACTTGCACAAAACAACTAGCCAATATAAAAACATTAATTTAAAAACTTGAATACGTTACAAATGGAAACACAAGGTTCGAACAAAAATTTTATTTTGAAAGAAAATTAAATTCTTTTTGTTCATCCTCTATTTAATGCTCTATTGAAACTTTTAGTGTCGTTAAGTAGGATTTTGTGAAAACATTAATCTATCTTGATTAATTTTCGTTATTTGTTTTCCTTTTATCCCTGTTCTGTTTATTGCTCTTAGCTCGGTTAGTTATTCTGTCGACATACCAAAACGCTGTTTAATATTAGATCGACCTGTATTGCTGGCGGACTTTTGCACATTGAAACCTTCAACATTTTCTGACGTGGTGCATACCCAAGTTTAAAGGCGTCATACCAACGAGGTATCTCAACGCTTTACTCGTTTCTTCGTTACTTTCAGCGAGCTTTATTACTATATAAAGCACAATGAAGGCTACTCTATATTTTAAGTAGAATTCTGGTAGAATACCTTATAGTAAACTTCTTAGTGATACATCATTTATTAGTCGAATACCTACAAGAAAACCTTTTGATAGGATATGAAGGAGGTAATGTTCCCTTGGATCCTGTTCAGTGGTACATAACCTTATCGCTATTGTAAAGAATATTCCCCAGGGGCCCTGCTCGGTAGTACATTCCCGTTTGGTTTATGTAAGTGAATACTTCCCCGGGACCAGTGTAGCTGTAGATTTAAATACCCGTAAAATGGAGCACTGACAGAGGGAGGGGGTAAAGGGCGCACCGTCGGATTCCATTGATAACAGTTCTGTGAACTGACGGAACTATCGACGTTAAATAAAGAAACCTTTACCTTTATAAATATTGTAAGGGAATACTCCTCCGGGATGGGGAGTCTTTTCACCAACACATGCCCCTATAGCTATTTCGAGTGAATACTCCCTCAGGACCCTGCTCATCAGCACATAACCTAGAGCAGTTTTGGAGGGTACTCAGCTCTGACCCTATTAGGTGGCACACAGCCGTATAGCCATTGTGAGGAGTACTGAGCTGGGACCCTTTTCGGTGTTACTTACCCGTTTAACTATTGTGAGTTAGTACTCCACTGGCATCCTGTTTGGTGGTACATACCCGTTTATAGTTTTTGTGAGTTAGTACTCCCCTGGCATCCTGTTCGATGGTACATACCCGTTTAGCTTTTGTGGGTGAGTACTCTCCTAGCATGCTGTTCGGTGGTACAAACCCGTTTATAGTTTTTGTGAGTGAGTATTCTCTTGGAATCCTGTTCGGTGGTACATGCCCGTATATAGTTTTTGTGAGTGAGTATTCTCGTGGAATCTTGTTGGGTGGTACATACACGTTTATAGTTTTTGTGAGTGAGTACTCTCCTGGCATCCTGTTCGATGGTTTATACCCGTTTAGTTTTTGTGAGTGAGTACTCCCCTGGCATGCTGTTCCGTGATACTTACCCGTATAGCTATTGTAAGGAGCACTCCCCCGAGACCCTATTCGGTAGCGCATAACCTTATAGTTCTTGTAATGGAGTACCCTTTATCCGTCGGGCTTTTGCACTTGCAAAGGTAATTGCTTACTATAAAAAATATCTCTTTTGATACCATTTTACAAAGTATGCCTTTACATTAACGAGTACGTTTTAAAAGATTTCAAAGTAAAATATTATACGAAAATAAATACAAATATAACCGGGGCGTAGTCTGAAACTGCACAAAATTATTTTTCCTTGTCTTTAGGTGACGCGTACGAGTGCTACGAATGTCCTTACTCACTTTCCTTGGACGCTTGTGATAAGACGATGAAGTTAAAAAACTGTATGCAAAACTGTGCCACCACCCAGCACATGGATCCGGCGACACAACAGATGCAATACAGTCGTACTTGTTTACCAGACATTCTCTGCCAAAAATTCTGCAACCCACGATCAAGTTGTCGCGTTAGTTGCTGCACTGATAATTATTGTAATGGACCTTGAAAAGTACAGAAAGTGTCTGTTTAATTTGTTGATGTAAAGTGTGAAACTAGAACTGAAGACACGACAATAATAAAACTAAGGTTTCGGTGATAAAATGGAAAATAAAGAGCATGAACTGTGGTATAGAGGTCGTCCTTTCATGAAATGATATGAAAATTCATCCTTGATGATAATATAGGGGCCTCGGAGCTTTAAATGTGTGTTTTACTGGTAAAATTAACGAAATCATAAAAAAAAGAAAAAGAAAACATTAAATCTTGCAAAAACTATTAAAATTCATCTGTGTTCCAACCAGAAACAATAAAACTTCTTTTAAGTGAGCAATAAATTTAGTTTTTTTAAAAAATTCCCTTGATTATATTATTATATTGCTGACGCTAATCTTTTACTAATTCATGTGACTATCCGTCCATATATATATTAACATCTTTTACTCCTGTCCTAATTTTATCTGTCGATGGTGGCAGTTGTCGGACTATTCAAAACTTAAGCTTTTCAGTTTTTTACTTTATGAGACATACTGGCTCCATTTGGCGAGAAAATAACTACTTAAGTTTGATAGATCAATTCTAGTGCAGGTAACGATAAATTCAATAATACTCATTTCTTTTACTGGGGCCTCGGAGCTTTAAATGTGTGTTTTAGGGGAAATCAATGAAAGTGGTGGATATTATATTTACCACCACTATTTACTTCCACTTTGGTCAATAATTGTTAAATATAAAATGCTAAAAATGTTTCCTTGAAAAAAAATTTTTGCTTCCATGGAAATGGTAGGTTCTGAACCAGGTCATGTAAAAAATTTTGTTTTCGAAATTTTTATTTTGCAAGTTTCACTAGATTATATATTTTTATTGATACATAATTATTACCTAATACAAATGATCCGAATGCTATATATTAAATCTTTGTTGCTTGGCAACCGTTGCTAAGGTCTCGGAAAAGGTGATTTTAGTGTAGCTGACACCAGCAAAAATGAAGGATTTAGCAAAACTTATACTTGAAATATAAAAGCTGATAGTTTGTCATAGAATATTTTAAAAAAATATTTAAAAAAACAACAAAGCTAAAAAAGAAGCCCTTGGAAGGCAACCGATGGGTTTTCTATTTTTTATCAGATGGCAAAAATTGTCGGATTGGCTCGTAAGTAGCAAAAACTGTAAGAAGCTGCAAAACGATTATAGTAAAAATATACTTGTAGTCACCGAAAAGACCACTAAGGGCAGCGTTGGCAGTGGACATTGCTCCTTAAATTTACCGAAAATTAACAGCGAGCCTGGATGTTAACAGCCATGGATAGCTGTTTTGACTTTTTCGGGCCTTATCAACATGTTTTCACTATCAGTTATTAAATTTATTAATCGTTTTTACATTAAAACAAAAAATCAAAGGTTTTCTGATTTTGCTCTCGGTTACAAGAATTGATACGTTCTTTTTAAGAAAAGAATAAACATGTTGCATTGACAAAATAGTTAAAAGCGTATTGACAAGTAACCTTAGACCTTAGTTAGAACGCAGTATTGTGTTCTCAAGAAACACATTTCACGCTTTTAGCTTTACTAAAAACAATATTATGGACGTATTTATCACTGAATAAACAGGAACAATAATTAAAAGCTATTATACTTAGGGGTACGTGCTTTAATATCAAAACAAAAGCAAACGCCATAAGAAATGTTTGAATACTTGAATGCTTTGTGTTTCATTTAATATTTCGAAGTGATCGTCATTTTAATCAAACTGAGGGCTAAAGCTAACAAACTCTTAATAACTATAATATGAGTGTCACTTATTAAAATTTCTTTTTAAATAGTGTCTGGATTCATCTTGCGTTATGTTTAACAAACAAGAGGCTCATTAAGCCTTTACTCGTGGTACGCGTGGGACCGGGGACAAATCCCAAATATGGCAGTCACTGGACCGAATCGCTAATCGCGAGATGAAGAAAAAAGAAAAAAGAAAAAAAAGAAAAAGAAATCGAACCCAAACGTCGACTCGTGGTACCACGAGTAATGATTATAATTGTCAGTATACATCTGCAGTACTTTTATTCGATGTTATGTTTTCTAGTGGGAGCTCAAAAACTCTTAATAATTTTTTTTAAATGTTTAATTACGATCTGAGATTTTATTTACACAGTGTTTTCAATAGTCGCGCTTGTTATATCAATATTTTACCAATTACCTTAAACAGATATCTATTTTAAACTGATAATCAGTTGTCTCTTTCGATTATCCTTTTTAAACTCCTCTGTTTATCCCCGTGTTTATAACTATTACTTATTTTAGATTTTTAATGATTTTTACTAATTATTTTGTTTTCTTCTACTTTTAAAAGGCGAGGTAAAGCGAAGATTTGAGTATTATTATTGATTGTTTATAACAATATTTTACGACCGAGCGCATATCTATCATATGTTAGTGAGCAAACTAAACACGCATTGAAAACCAGTTGGAAACCCAACTTAAAATTTAGAATATTTTGTTTCACAGAATCACAAAAACAAAAATTAAACTCTTTGAAACTCTTCATTGTCTATCTTCCCTTCAAGACTCGACTATTAAAAACGGTTATGAAGGCTGTTGTCTTCTGACATTCAAACTTTTTTGCCCCAGCTCCTGAAATTCCGCAAAGCTAGAAGCCGCCATAATTTTGAAAACAAGCAACAAAATACAAATATTAAAAAGTTGGAAAATGGAGCCGCATACAACACCCGAACCTGTGGAACTAGCATTAACTGGTGCATAATTCAGGTTGGAAATTCAGTACTTTGATCAAAAAACCTGCACTACGAGAAAATTGCTGTTTTACCGGAAAATCTTGTCGCAGCCTCGAAGCTAGCCAACCAATGTAGTCGCTTGAAAGTATCAAACATATAATAAGACTATTATATTATTGCTTTTTTAAAATAATAAGATTTATTTTTAACTTTGAAACCACTAATCACTTTTTGCATTTGTTTGTTTTTGTTCAAATATTGCTTAGAAATTTTTAATTTTAACTATAGCATTTTTGTTAAAATTTTCTGTTGAGAACTGAATTCATTAGAACGGTTCATCGCAGTTTTAACAAATTAAGTAAAACTATGAGAAACAGCATATACTTAAATTTCTTCGAAATATTTTGAAAAAAAAAAAACAATACTTCGGTCCTCAAATGAAATAAACTAAGAAGTAGTTAAATTAAACCTCTCTTGGTTTTCAAACATATGATAAATATTAGTTTGTAAATATAGCAGTTGTTTGATTAAAAAAGTGACAAGGCTTTTCTTTGGATGGTAGCGAAATATTGGGAAATGTAAACATTTGTCTATAAAAGCGCCTCCTGCAATTAAGAAGGTGCTAACTCCAGAATGCCCTCGACGATATTGAAGATGAAGCTTGATAAGGCATTTCTGGCGGTGGCAATATTTTTTACTTGTCTTCATACCATCGCAGTTTCTGGTAAGTATAGAAACATATTGATTCTTAAATATTTTGGTCAGAATCTAACCATCTAAATCATATGTGTCAATCATGTAGGTGTCTTTCTTAGCTGGCATAAACTAAACCACGTTATTTTTGTTTGAATAGTCTTTATGGTATAAAAAGGGCGATAATCTATAGGAACTAGAGCGTTTTATGGTTTCGGAAGGTCATCCGAAGTACGAATACCTAAAATATTTGGGAATCTGGAATTCCATTTTATTCTTTCTTGATTCATAGTTTCGCCAGAATGAATAGCAAGTTACTATATTTTACTAGATAACATTTTTAAAAAAGCATTGTTGAAACAGAATTACTAAAAGACTCGGGAATGTGGGGAATAATTGTGTAAAAAATTGCAAAAAGGATTCGGACAAAAAAACAAAACAAAAACATTTCCTGGAAATTTAGTTAAAATAGGCAGGGTAATTTAAATACTGATTTAGCTACCCTGAGTGGAGGGTTTAATTAAGAGTGATTAATTATTATTTATCAGATATAAGAAATTTAGGAAAGAATGGAAATGTTTGTTCCATTTGGTTCATATTGTTCGTTAAGTATCACGAGGTGTCAATTAATTGCAATGAAGGAAAAACGAGTCAAAAGAGTCCGCTGACGCCGGTCATGTTCAAAAAAGTTTTTTCCGGGAGGAGTGCCACATCATTCCCAAAAAGATAATTTCATTTTGCGCCAGTCACCTGAAGCATAAACGCCACTTATTTTCAGAAATTCATAGTGAGGCTTTATCCCTTCTCTTCAGGAACTTGTGATGAAGCCTTGGGTATGGAAGACAACACAATTCCTAATTCCGATATTACAGCAAGCTCTGAACTTAATTGCAATTACGCCGCTAGGCTGGGAAGACTCAATAAACTTCGCCTATCAGAGTGGGCTGGTGCATGGTGTGCCAAATATAACGATTTTGAACAATGGTTTCAGGTATATAATATACACTTAATGACTGCTCACGAGGGACTGAACATCTGTTTTGTTTTCCGAAACGAAGGTCGAGGGAAGCATCGAGATTCGAGGGAAACAAAACAGATGTTTCCATAGGGAGCAGTTCATAAGTGTTTTGTTATATAGCATAAACAAAATAAACCACAATATTAGATTTTCCCATTCTCAAACTTGACGCGCGACAGCAATGTTTACCGGTTCGTCAGCAATTTTCGAGATGTTGACCAGCCGCGGAACATTTGGTTTGAAGTCATCCACGTGATCTCAATTTAGCCAATAAGAGCGCGCAGTGGAGTAGAAAAGGCACTAGCTGTTTAACAGTAAAATTTTCAAACTATTTTTGTTAAGTTGTTGATTTGAATCTGCTATTGGCTAATGTTTTTGCAGAATTCAGAAAAAATAACGAGAACATACAAAACCATTAGCATTGCCCAAACTGATGATTATTTCAAGTTTGAGGAATTTCCAAGAGACCGTTTCAGAGAACTTAACTTCGGGAGCAGATTCTTTCTATGCTTTTTAAAACAAACTTAATAGTTTGATGATTTTCAAATTTTTTTACGAAAACATTAGAATTTCTTCAAAAACAAAATATGAAACTGATAACAAAATCAAAAACAAAACAGATAAGCGAAAAAAACAAAATAAAAGAGTGCAAACAAAATCCAAATCAACAACAAATAAAACACTAAAAGAAAATCGTAAAAAAATAAATAATAAAACTAAAACCGAAATCGAAACAAATGTAAAAGTAAAATTTAAAACCAAAACAAACAAGTCAAAAAACCAAAAACGAAAAATATCTTAGATAACTGGAAACAAATTCGAAATAAAAAATTAAAAACAAAAACGAAACAAAAAACAAAAAGACACAAACAAACGAAAAGTAACAGGAAAGCTGGGTGTTGAACAAATGCAACACAAAAAAAACTTATATGAGTTTATGATTAAAATGAAAAAAATCAACCAATTTTGGTAAAATGAATTACAAAACAGCTATTCACGGACAAGTTAGTTTTCACGTGGCACATCAGCCATTCATTCATGAGCTATTCCTGTTTATAAATTTTATTGCTGACAATAAGTCATTCTCGTCCCCAGACCACAACGTTTTTCTTAGCCGGCGGAGTTGGACTCTGGGGACGAGAATGCTGATACCTTTTTTCATCGTACGTATCACGACAGTTTGACCCCGTTTACACTAGCGACACTCGAGTTATCTCGGCGGAGTACTCCTGGGCCACTCGAGTTACCCAAAAATGCGTGTGTAAACGGTCGAGTTATCTGGGAGTACTCCCGGGAATGACCCAGTTGGGCCACTCGCAAGATGTGATCTCGGAGAACCGCGATGCCACTCAACTTGAATTGTAAACAGTGACTCACCTCGGAGTATCCAAATTGTCATGGTAACTGACGTAAGGTGTATTTTCGAAACGTTCTTGAGAAAACTACTTCTGTAGAAACTTAGTCAAAGAAATTAATTTTGAAGAAATTTTAAGCAATGACATTTATTGGCAGTTATATTTTTTTCGCATTGACGCGGTGAGCGCTTCCCGCCGTTAATTAGCTACTGCCAAAAAAAGGCGGGAAAGTGCAGACGTACGCCACATGTAATTGTTGATCTGCAATCATTTACTTTTCAGTATGGATTCATTTTATTAATAAGTCGCCAAAGACGAGAAAAAAAATAGCAAACAAAATTTAACATTTTTATACACAAGTACAAGTCAACTTGTTTCTTGTTACAAACAAGAAGTATTTGCTCCAGAAAACTAGAAGAACGATTAAAGATTACCAGTGAATGAAATGTCTAACAACAGTGAGCAAAACTTGTGAGTTTAAAAACTTTTGTATCTTAAAATAATGTGATTTTTACAGACATAATTTGATCTTGCAGTTTTAGGAATAAAATAATTTCGACTATGTGTTGACTGCGACATCAGGTTGACCTAAAATCACAAAATATATTTTCTCATGTTACATTATAAACTATTTCATTCGTTTGCTGTGCTCATCTTGTAAACAAAAATTACTTGTTCGTGTTGCCAAATAGCCTGTTTTTCTGCAATTTTAAATCTTTCCAACGAAACTCTTTGTTTAGGCTTAAAAGAAATTCTAGAAAAAGGAACTACCGATTGTATTTGCTAATCATCTTGTAGAGTTGTTCAAAGTGTACCATTTCGTTTCAATGTTAACAACTTAACTTGGGTGCTTGATGCAAGTGAAAACGCAATCTCGCATACCTCGAGAGATCTCGGGTAACTCGGAATAACGCCAGTGTAAACGGTTTCCGGGACGACCCGGAAGAACTCCGTGATAACTCGCGCTCGTGTAAACGAGTTGTTTGTACATGGAAGTATATTTCCAGCGTGGTTAGTCCTTGTAGTGTAATGGTTAACACGTCGGATTAGTAACCGAAGATGTGGGGTTCGATTCCCGCCAAGGGCTTAAAAATTGTTTTCTCTTCTTTCATTCTATATATACACACCGAACGCATTTAATATACTTTCATGTAATTTGCACACAGACTTCTCACTTTTCTTGAACGTTGATGCCTCTAGGGCAAATAATCTCCCTAGCGCTGCCATGGCATTCTTTGTCATTTACACAGAACTTATGGGGACCTTTCTTGCCTTTCCCTGCGAAAGGGCTGGTAGTGTCACAGCCAGTGAATGCATTCAGTTCTGGAAGAGGGTCACATAACTCAACTCCAGCCTTCTGAACTATGGCTGGGATGTTTAAGAATATTGTACGTATTCTGGAAATAACAAGCCAGCGTGGTAACATTGGTATCAGGAGACCTGATGATTACGGTGCCTTGACCATGGCAAATGCATGCTTGGCGTGAAGAAGGACTCTGGTATCCGCTTCTTTGTGGGTGCAGTTCAAATTTTCTACTTTCTCAGACAAAGTTTTTCCATCAGCAATGGATAATTGCACACAGTTATCACTCGCTGCAAAAAAGATAGCACGATCTCCAGTGCGATTTGCATAGCTATTTCCTGACCACTGCTGGAGGAAGAATTCGGTCAGATTTGTTTTGTTCTCCCCGTTGCTCAGAAACTTTTTCCACTGTTTGGGGCATTTCTCCCCAGGACCTTTTACTCTGATCTTAAGAGGTCCACTACTACCTCTTTTGGCTCTTTTAGCATTCTTTGTCGAGGTTTCCAGGTACCTGTCAGTTACAAAGTCAATATTTCTCGCTTTCACGGTTGGAGGAGCAAAGGAGCCAAAGATTGTTCCAGCTACTTCTTTGAAGGTAGCTAGCTGTAATCTCTGTCAGGGACTGTAAGATTCCATCTACTATCCAGGTTGCTGTTGGAGGCAAATCTTTGGCAGGTGCAATTTAATTGGTCAACAGCTCTAACAGCTTGGACTTGTCTGTTTTCCCAAGTGTTCCGTCAGTTGAAGTAAGTAACCATGGAAGACGACCAAGGCAATATTTAAAAACATCACGCAAATCAATGTCCCTTAATTGTACAATGACTAGGAGACGGCCGAATAAGTTCCTGTATGTTTTTAGTGCAATATCTCTTCCAGATGTGTTAACAGATTTTGGAACAGATACGAAATTTGTCAGTTTTAACTTGGATAAGGCATCATACAGAAACACGCTTCATTGCTGCTAAGGCGCTTTTGGATGTATGTTACCAGAACTTCTTTTACCTTGTCGTAAGCTGTAGAAAGATCTTGTTCTAGGTTCTTGTTGGCCATCACCCCCGATGCTATTTGACATATTTCATCTGATTCAGACGGAGCAAAGGGGTTTATCCACGTGGTGAAGATAGACTGTACTTTGCGTACATCTTCTTCATCTCTTGACAGTCGGGCTTTCCTCTTTTCTTTCACAACTCCCTCAAAAACATCTGCACCTGAATATTCAGCCATATCACTGCAGGCTTGGGTCACTGCTGCACGTTCATGTGATGTAAGAACCCAACGGTGAACTGCTGTATCACAGTTAATAGTCTGCTCACTGGAACCTCCCCGGAACCATTCCATGAACTTCTATGGACAACAAAGCTACAAGCCACGACTGCTTCACGCAGAGATGGGTGCTTTTTCTCTATATCTAACATATCGCACAAATACACGGGAAGATATTATGAGTAATTTGTGCGGTCGTACGCAAACATCCACGGCAACATGTCTCTAATACACACAAGATGTAAATTCCAGTTCCCTTGTCTTGGTTGAATGAAGCGTAGTAACAAGGTTACCATAACAATGTACGATTTCCAAAACGTTCTCATCTTACCACCAGATGTTACATTGAAGTTTTGTAAACTATGCAGTAGTAATTTGAGGTCTTGATTGTCGTAAAATGCTTCTTTTTTACCAGGAGTTACTTCTCATCGTACATTCTGCAGTACATTCTCTACTGCTTCTGTCTGCTGGATAAAACCTTTTTGCCCAGAATCTTTGATATGTCAGAAGTTTTGCCATATTCAGCAGCAAATAGAAACAAATTGGTTGCTTTTTAGTGGAAATAAAAACTTTATCATCGCTACCTAGAATTTCCTGGTGAGCTGTCTCAAGATTTCATGTATCGCTGTCTTATTTCTGTAAAAAATTTTTTTTGCTTTCGTAAAAACTTGTTTTGATCTTCTATAAATATCATCCATGCATGGAAGCTTACGTTTACTTTATTCATGCTTACATATTATACAAGAGCTGTATAAGAAAACTGTTGCGATGACAATAGGGACCTTACGCAACGGGAACGGGAACACGAACCACGACGGCTCAGAAAAATTACATTTCTGGTTCGCTCTTTATCGTTTTGTGTGGGTTTGGTTTCTTCGCCTTCAACTTTGTGAATAGAAAAATTATTAACTGTTTATCCATGCAGCTAAACAAATACTGAGAAAGTTTTTGCTGTTACGTCCTCGTAGTCTCGACAACTCTAAAAAAGGTCTT
>JANCMA020153225.1:0-14047 GCA_024336925.2 Zoanthus solanderi
ACCGTAAAAAAGAGAGAATACTTACTGACATTGCGGAAGTTAGTCCTTCGTCGGAGTAAAGGTGAATGCCCTCTACTCCGACGAAGGACTAACGTCCGCAACGTCAGTAAGTATTCTCTCTTTTTTACGGTGTAGAATTTACATTTTTATCACTAGCTTGTCAACAAGCCAACTAGAGGCGACCATACTTTAGACCTGGTGATGACCAACCTACTACATTTGTACGATAATAACGCTGTACAAACTCTGCCTCCATTTGGTTTATCCGACCACAGCGTAGTCATTGGTCGTCCCAAAGCAAGACCGAACAAATTAGGTCGAAGTAGGAGATCTGTCTCAAGACGCGATTTGCGTGCAAGTCGTAAGACTGAGCTAGGTCGATACCTTTCGAACATCCACTGGTCTCTGGTTGAGGACGCCGAAATCTATGAGGATAAACTGAAGCTTCTTACTGACATGATCACCACCGGCTTAGACATCATCATGCCTGTGAAACAATTCAAGGTCCACACTGACGATCCACCTTGGATCACGGCCGAGTTCAAAGCACTTATCAAATGCCGCCAGAAAGCCTTCGCCAAAGGTGATACTGAAAGGTTCCGCCATAATCGAAACGCCTTTAATCGTGAATGCAAGTCTCTTCGCGGCAAATACTACGCGTCTAAAGTGAACAACCTCAAAAAAACGGAACCCAGTCAGTGGTAGTCGACGGTCAAACGCATTTATGGATCGATTCCGGCATCTGGTTCCGAAAGCTTGTTATCCAATTTACAACTTGAGGGCTTCGAAAACAACTCTTGTAACCCGGAGCTAGCAAATGTCATCAATGCTGCTTTTCTTAAACCCATGGAGTGCTTCAGACCCTTTGATGAAGGTCACGCCCCACTGATGTCCAGTCGTCCTTTGTGGTCTCCGAGTCCGCAGTTCTAAGCGCTCTTAAGAAGCTCAACACTCGCAAGGCAGCTGGTCCCGACTGCTTCCCAACTGGCTTCTACGTAAGTACGCTGCGATCCTGTTGCAGCCGGTCTCCTTCATTTTTAACTGCAGCTTCAAGGAACAAAAACTCCCGCCCTCGTGGAAGCTTGCTGATGTAGTTCCCCTGCCCATGCAGAAGCCAGTGAAAGATCCTTCAAAACATCTACGCCCAATCTCCTTAACTCCTGCCATCTCCAAGCTCGCGGAGGAGTTTGTCGTTGTAACCCATGTAGGTCCAGCCGTTCTCAGCATTATTGACCCCAACCAATATGGCGGTATCCCGAGATCCTCTATGCTTTTTGCTTTGACATCGATGTTCCACCACTAGTCCAAGGCCACCGACGGAACCGGTGCGGCTGTCAGGGTAGTACTTTTTAACTACGTGACTACGTGACTTCTTCTTCAGCTCGATCCATCGATCATTGAATTAAATATCAAATGGAACGACCTTCGTAATCGTCCATCGCACCGTTTGATTCCTGATCACTTTCAAACACCGGCATTGCTAAACAACGACATGACTAATCCTAAACCTAACCCTATATCCCTAATCCTAACCCTATCCCTATGGTTAGGGTTAAGGGTTGGGGTTAGGATTAGGGTTAGATTAGGATTAGCTGTTTCATTGTTTCGCTGCTGTTTCGTTGTTAGCAGTGCCCTTCACATTCTGCCATTGCTTCGTTCCTTGACTATCTTGAGCGATCTCATCCGCCATATCTTGGAAAAAAGGGCCAGCGTTTGATCGGCGACCAACCATGTTTAATAACAAGTGTCAAATCAGTCGAATAGTCTTGGAGGATTGACAAAAAAAGCCTAGGAGAATGACGTGGCACGATTCACCGATCAGATACCACGAAGTAGTTCGATTCATCTGTCAGAAGTCAACAACCATGCCAACCGTGATGTCCATGGCGTACTTTTAAAAAGATTTAGAAGATGAGGGTATCCCTGAAGCAGGTCAAAAAAGGCAGGGAAGAATGGTGATTGGCGGAGAGCTCTCGGTGCGGACTGTGATTCAAGGAATACATAGTGAAGCGGGCGGGCATTGTTGGTGCAGTTTTAAGATCTCTGGTTTTACAACTTCTTTTCCGCCTAATCTAATACAGCTTTCCATTATTGATTAATATATCTTAGAGTGATTTGAAAGTGATTGTACGTTTACAGAATGCATTAGATGTTTTTCAGATGGATAGATGGGAATGATGTGGAAGAGTGACAGGAATTACGTGTGAATCTGTGATAAAATATTTGAGAACTGTAACTTGTCTTATTAGTTGAAGATATCCGTTGCTCACGTTCCCTTTTTTGATAGGTTGCATATACGAACACTATTGACAGTGTTGCCTGAGGAGGGAGCAGTGTAGCGTGCGGCTACTTCCGATAACCAACAACCCTCCCCCCTTATATACAGTTTTGCTAGCATGTACTTGTACGTGTTCAGTAGTGCAGGAAATGAATATGGAAATCGATTGAATTGTGTTGTTTATCTTTTTTTTGCTTTCAATTGAGCCGTCACAATATTATTGTATGTAATGTCGAACAAGTGTGTAGGTGCTGTTAGTTTGGTGCTTGGGTTTTAGTCGGCTCAGAATACATTATATTAATAAAATTAAAAGGGAACATTGGTACTGACTAATTTGCAAAGGATGACTAAGATATTATTCTGTGTTTCACCAAATTTTAACCCGGATTGCCAGCTTTTAAAGAAGTGTTTGCTTGTGAACGTTCTCGTGAGAGTTAATGATTTGTTTGTAATTACGGCTTCCTGATTGAAATTGAAAAAGCGGTTGATTAACACAGCAAGTAAGAGAATCCAAGCACTCTCTTTTTTGATGAACTCAACAAAAATAATTTAGAAAACAAATTACAGTAAAAAGTAAAAAAAATCAATAAGCAAAACTCGAATTAATTTGCCGATATTTTTAAGAAATAGAAGGGCCCTTATTAGCAAATTTGTGATTTTGAGATTTGCCTGCAGGTGATTGTCTTTTTCCGTTCTTTTTATCTACAAGTTAGTCAGTCTAGAAACGACGTCAGTTAATTTACAGCTAGTATAAACTCATTCCGTTGTTTAATTTTGTTTAGAATAAAAAAAAAACCTATTATGTATTAGTACTAACTTTTTTTTTCAAATGAAGTTGTTGGCATTTCTGAGAATAAGCAATTTATATCTCTCTAGGAGAGAATATTAAAGAAGTTATGGTTGAAATCATTCCAGCTGAAGCATTCTGTTTCTTTAATCAACATGTTTTAAAATTGGTGCGGAAAAGCTCTTCAAAAACACACGACCTAATTCCAGTGTATGAGGGGGAGCTTCAGGCTTTATGTAAACCTTTTACCCAAAAACCTCATTTTAAAATAAAGAGTCATGACGCCAAAACTGACACTGACGCCAAGCGGAAAAGTGCACACAAACAATGAATAATTAATTAATTTTATCTTACTATGCTGCCAGCTTTTACACTTAAAGAAGATTTTGCAGGGTAATATATTTTTGGAACTAATTTGAAAAATTTATTCTAAGATTTTATTTTTTTCTTAAAGATACTTTTGTCAGAAGATGAGATAGGTCACAGAAGTAAGTTGATAACGTAAAGAATGAAATTACCTGTGCTGTGGAAAGGTAAAAAATCAGAGCTCCTTAGAGGTTCCATTTTACTCTTACCCAACATAGTTTTCAGCCAACTTATAATTTAAAGATTCGTTTTCAAAAAAGCTAATTATATTCACCAGGAAGCAAGCAAGGTGTGATTCGTTGGATCAAAATTATTAATGCAGTAAGTTTGATCGAACTAATTGAAAATCATTCAAGTTTATGAGTCTACGCTCAATAAATTGGCCAGTGGCAAATAAAACTCTATATTATAGTAACGAAGCGTCCAAATGATTCACATTAAATTTTCCCTGAATGGGAAGTATAAAAATAAAGTTGTGTTTGTGTAAAACGAATTTTCGAAAATACAATATACATCTTTTACTTTAACAAACTTATTTTCGTTTGAAATCGCGCCAGGTTTTGCAAGTTTTGATATTTATATTTCAATCTTTTTTCCCATTTCTAGTTCAAAACAAGCATTGAATTTCTTACGCTTAATGGCGCTTTACTTTCAGAAATTTATTCAATGTGTGGGTTTATAGTGAATAAAATCACTCGCTTAAATTCTGGTTCGGTTCGCTCTCATTGGTTTAAAATCACATGAATTTGAAGTTATTGGTCAACTATTTTTCTTTGAAATGCCGTTGGAAATGTAAAGAAAACATGTTTTAACACTGCAACCAAAAATAGTACAAAAATAATGAACTGTAGTTAATAGTTCTGCGATTGCTTGTATTAGATTTGTGTAGAAATTTTCTAAGCTTGCATAAAATATGAAGTTCAATATTTCAGCTGTTGTTTTCATTAGCTGCCACTTATCAAAGTTTATACAGTCCATTTTAATCCGACCTAGTTGCATCTGAAAGATAATTTCACAAAAATTTATCTACCATAGAATATAATTCTTTTCTGATTGAGATGACCATGAAATAGTCAATGTTGTCATGTTCCTCCATTCACAAGGGAATGTTTTACCTGAGTCTCAGTGTTAGAGTCAACAGGTTAACCATCTCTCCTTTCCACGAAACAAGAAAAACATTTAAGTTCTCCTAACATTTCGGTAAAATATTTGGGTTCTCGGTTAATTTTGAGCATTTTGTCGCTGAGTTCACTTATAATCGCCATACAGCGATCCCAGAACGCTTTACGATCACCGTCAACAAGAAACGGCTTCAATGGATAGCTGATTTCTGCGCCGTTGTATGTATAAGCTAAATATAAGCAAGTAAGGATTTCTGCTCGAAGTTGCAAAATGTTGAGCACCTTATTAGTAAAAGTTTCTTTCAAAAGCATATACAGAAAAACTAAATTTGAAGGTGTCAGAAAAGCTTGATCTTGCCAACCTTGTAAGAGTAACGCCCTGTCAACTCCTCGCAGCCATAATACCACATCTGCTTGCTTTAAACGAGAAATGTTCTTGTTGCGGCTTTTTACAAAATTCGCAATACATCGGAGAGCTTCGTTTGCAACTGTGAACGAAGGAGGACACAGTTTTCCTTTCGTTTGTGGGGATTTTGGTTCAGTTAAGATATTACTTATTTCATAAGGATTGCTGTGAAGTGATTTCGACTTTTCAGTTTTTGGCTTGGCAATATTTTGAGTGTTTTCAGCTAGAATGAAATTAGCAAGTCCTTTCTTTTCCGTGTCGTTTGTAAAAAAATAATTTTTCCCTGAAGGTGCGGGTTCAATTTTTGACTTAATCCTTCTTTTACCTACATAGGCACACTTTTGCAAGTATGCTGCAACACTTTCGCAAGATGTCGGAGGAGTCTGCTCTGTGATGTCTCTGGTGACATGTTGACCCACTTGATAACAACATTTGCAATGAAAAGTCTTAGTATTCTCCCTATGTTTCAAGTTCCACAAAGACTGATATTCGTGTAGTACTGCTTTCTTATTTAAGGATAGAGCTGCTCCCATGTTGGATCGAGTAAAAGCGGTGAAGCGACTAGTCTGACAAAATATTTTCACAACAACAGCTTTAAACAGACTGGAACAGGTGGCTATACACCCATGCTTTTCAATTATAGTGTTTATTTCATGTTACGCGGGTAATGCCCATCACGTGTGCACGCTGTTACTAGGAGCAACCTATTATTTAGCTGTGACACACACTTGACAAATAATACTCTTGTAGTATGTCGTCCAATGAGGACTGATTTACGGGAACCTTCTGTTCGACTGCTTGGGTAATAAACACTAAAATTAGAAGACCAATTACTTCATCATTGACAAAAATACCTTAAAGAAGCTACATCGCTGCCCATTTAGTTTTGGTTAAAAGTGTTGGGCTGACTCCACTACTCGATAGAAATACTGTCGTTAAATAAACAGCCAACACTGACAACTTGCAGAACCGATTTTTTTTTACTTTATTTCTACGGTATTATGAAAAACCATAAACTAAAGTAGAATTCCGATTTCTGTTCAGCAAACATCCTCGTAAGATTCTCTTCACTTTATTTGGTTTATTATCATAAGGGAAAGTAAACTTCTTAAAATTAGTTGGTCATAATCGAGAAATATTTGGAGCTTAGCACGGTACAAACGTCCATATTTACATGGAATCGTTTGTCCCTGGGGACCACTCGTCGTCGCTGGCTGTCGCCAGAAGTCTGGGAACTTAAAGATTTTTAGAATATGGTAGCTGAGAAGAAATAGCAACAACATTTCGAAAGTTAAGAAAATGTACCACCCATCACGTGGAGGTGTTCGGGGTGGAGCAGACCAATTTGATTGGGAAGACGTTAAATCTGATAAAAACCGGGAATGTTATTTGGGTAAGTTTGTGCAATTTGTGATCGAGCAATTGAATCAATTTATTTTTACTAAAAGTAAAACTAAATTAAAAGTCGCTTTTATTTGCTTTGAGGGAGAGTGCGTTTCTATAAATATCAGACGGAGAATGAATTGATACTCGCATTTTTTAAACTAAGAACTGAATTGTACAGAGTTGCCTTCTGCATGTAGATACTGACAGAATATATCGAGGCTCTGTTAGGGGTAAATTCCGACAAGCGAGGCGACATGCGAGAAATTACTCCTACAAAATGGTCAAAGCGACACAAATGGCAAATTAGATTGACAGCGAGTTTCGGAATTGTGAAAGCAGTGACTGCTGTCTTTATTTATTATTATTTTCTGCCAAAATATGGCTCGAACAGATCACTTCAAAAGTCAAATTTTGATTGATTTCTGTTCTTGTTGTTGATGTTGTTCTCCTGTATGTCTTCGTATTGTCGGATTTTAACTTTAAACAAAGGTATATATGGTGTCTTATGTACGTGTACGTGTCGTGTATTATGTACTTCAACAACGTCAAATTCCTTAGAACAACTCCCCTAAGATGGTCTAAAACGAAATTCCGATAAGTGATATAACAACCATGCGAAACGTCGACATAGCTGCTTGCGAATTCAAACAGGGGACATGGTACCCCCCTAACGTGGCCTCACTTTTCAACAGCTGAGAGATAATTGAGTCCGAAACCTTGGTTTTTTATGGGGCAGATCGACCATTAAAAATCAATGGAGGGATAGGGAGAATGATGGTCAAAATTTTTCAATGAACAAATATTTTAATATTCAATTTGCCTACATGTATTTCATTTTTCAATGTGGAAGCTCTGTGTGATTTCTTTTTCTTTTTTTATTGACCACTTTCAACTTTTTGTTTTGAAAATCAATTTTTAAAGGAGTTAGGAGAGTCAGGCTGGCACAGTGGTTATCAGTCATGCTTTCCACTGCTGTGACCTAGGATCGATTTCCAGGCTCAACATGTTTTCCAAAATTTGTCAACCTTGGACTCCAAGGGTATTTGTCTGGGTTTCCTCTCTCTGCAAATTCATCTTTCACTCCAAGATCTGAGTCATCGATTTATTAATAAATCTTGAAATATACAATAATAAGGGTAAAATTCTGAAGAGGTCGGTAATGGACAAAACTGTTTTTATTAATATCTCAGCATTTTACTTGAATCCAGTGTGTAAAAGTGAAATTAATATATTTTTTTAATATTTACAATGACATATTAGCAAAGCTTTTATGGCTGAATCGAAAATTTTACTCACAAGAGTAAAATTCTGTAATAAATCAACTATATATAAGACACAACTGTAAACACATGCAGTTTCAGTGAATTTCTTTAAGTTTTAATTGACAAAAAATATACAGTATATAGGCACATTACTATTTATGACAGTAATACCTAGGAGCAAACTTTGAACTAATAAAATAAATGCCGACTATTTTCCCATAAAATGATACGATTCCAATCAGAATTTTCTTTTGAAGGATAAGTAAGCAAAACTATTATCTTAACAGTATTTTTGTAGCCTTTATCTTATGGCCCAGCCAATTTGCTGAACTTAATTCTTCTCAACTAATCACTAAGTTTATCTGTGTCACAAATATTGTAGCCTGGGTGAATACATATTATCAAGTTCAGTTTTCTTGGACAAATTAACCCTAAAGAGTGATAAATTTCATTGGTCTAGACTCTCTTAATAATTTAATGACTTTCTTTGGTCACAAAATTTGTGTGTGGCCATTTTAGTTTGGTGTTGTTCCGTGTGCCCTGGGAACCACTGGTCAATGACTTTCCACATCTTGACGAATTTTTTTTCTTGTTAGCAGACAACAATAACAACTTTTTTTTTAAAGGTTTAACAGTTTTTGATGTAAATTAATTTTTTTTGGATGTATTTTATGATTATTGTCATTATTTTTCTTATATTGACTCATTTTAAGTTTACAGTATAATTATCGACTTGATATTTTAGATTTTCAATATTTTGCTCACAGCAAAACACCATAGTGCAGCTCAGTGGTACAATATATAGTTTTTTTTGCTTTTGGAATTAAGTCTTAATTTATGGATATTTTATTTACTTTTAAATAAGTAGTAAGATTTATAGTCTATATACTGTAGTGTTTTAAGTTTTTAAGTAGGGATTTACAGAATAGAATATTCAGTTTATCTGTTATGGTCATGAATGTTGAGAATTTCTCCACTACATAAACAGATACATACAATTTAATACAATACAATACAATAACTTTATTTATACTTGTGCAAAGATCTGGCTAGAGATAGTTTAGCTTGGAAGTCAATTTTCTGAAAACCGTCCAACACATGCCAGCATGTAAAACGGACGTTAAACATTATATGATGGTGATGATTACAGATGGAAAGCCAAATAGGATTTGGTTGAAAAAAGCCACAGTTCTAAATGTTATATTCAAATATCAGCAGATTCAGGGATAAAACTCAGACTCAAACCACAGGTTTCAAAATGTCAATGTTGTAGTTAACATGTAATTCTTTTCTGGAGTGATGGAAGTGAGACATGGTGTTTGAGGGAAAATGAAATGGCAATTTTGAGAAGGACTGAGAGAGCAATGGTGAGAGCAATGTGTGGTGCAAAACTGATGGTGAAAAAAGAGGACCAGGGACCTAGTGGAGATGTTAGGATTGAAGGAAACAGTGGTACAGAAGGCCAATGGAGTGAGATGGTACAGGTATGTGTTGAGGAGGGATGATGGGCATGTTTTGAATAAAGCATTGGAGTTTGAAGTGAAGGGCAAGAGGAAGTGAGGATGACCAAAGAAGAAGTGGAGATGCAAATGGAGAAGGAGAGCAAGAGTGTTGGCTTGGAGAAGGAGGATGCCATGAATCAAATGAGATGGAGAGTGGGAGTTGAAGAGAGTGCTGTTAGAGTGGGGTACATCAGAATGGTGACTGTGCATGTCCTACTAACACTCTTGGTGGCAGTAACTGTCATGCTGAATCCCATGTTGTAAATTCGGCCCCCTCCGTTTATAGGGATAAACCCAGATTAAAATTGGATTGATTGATTGAATGAGGGGGGAATGAAAGATGCACACTTGCTAGGGTTGTAAAAGATGAGTTGTGGCAACCAACATTTTGTGGGATGACCAAGAAATAAAGTTTTTATCTTTGTTGTTCCATGTAAATGTTTTCCTTAAAATGGAGCTCTGTGCCTGGTTTAATGTTTCCACAGTTTTGCATCAGCCATCTCCTTTGTTAGAACAAGAAAAAGTTGTGTACTATTTGAGGTTAGGTTATCTTTGAGAAACTCAAACAGTTTATTTTCATTTCCTAAACATAGAGGTACTGGCAGCTTTGAATCCAAATTATAATAATCGTTGCAAATTTTACGAACAGCAAACCAGTGAGGTCTCTCTATAGGCACTCTTACACCAAGTATGTTCGTGCTTGATGGTTTGTTGATGATGAATCCAAAGATTTTTTCTGGGATGAGTGAAGTAAGTGATCTGTAGGGAAAAAAACATTGTTTTAACTATATATAACAAAGTTAGATAATCATGCAGTTTCAAAAGATTCATTCATTGGTGAACAAGAATTGATGTTATTTTATGAGTAGCAAAGATGGATAGAAAATGAGTGAAATAACAAAGGGGATAATTTCCGTACTGGGGTGTACTTATTTATGCATGCAGTTTCATCGTGTATATTACTGTAGAAGTTAGGGTCTGGGAAAGAGCTAGTTTTCATGATTAAACAATAGTACACCCCAATACGGAAATTTTACCTAACAAAGTTCAGAAAAAGTAACACTTAATGAATGTAATAGACCAGTTTCAATTTCCTAGTTGCTGTTGATTTAAATGACTGCAGATTCATTTTATACAGTCTTACTTAGCCTCGTTTTGTTGTTAAATATTCAAAAATACTTGCAAAAGTGAGCGAGAACTCACACCTCCAAAATACACATAGAACTTTGTAAGTTGTAATTTGTATTATTTCATAAAACTGCATCATTGGCATTTAGGAATATTTAACTTCATAGTGAGGCAAAGACTGCACAAATTGATTATGTTGTCATTGTTGTTAGCGGAACTCAATTGTAAATTTGAAAATGCTCTATTAAGAGAGCATAAAAATTATACATAAAAATCTCACCCTAACGCAATAACAAGTCCCAATAAATTGTTTCCTCGGGGAGTGGCTTTTGAAAAAGAGTTAAAAAGAGGTAAAATACGAAATCCCACAACTGGCCGACTCACCCTCCCCACACGGGTTTACGTTGACAAAACACTACATTATGATTATATGCAAATAAAGCAGTTAACTATCTATCGAAGCACAATGAACGAATTAACTCACAATCTTCTGTCAAACCACACAGCTTCGTAATTCTTCAGCAGTAAAGCTGCCATTACAACATTAACGTCGTAGTTTCCAAGTCCGAATACATTTTTGTGAGGATTAACAAATGCGTCAGGATTCAATGAATAACAAATGTTGTCAAGATCCTGTCGTGTGAATGCCTTTTGATCTTGGAACAAATTATTTAAGGTATGTAGCGCACACATCATCAAGCTTTGGTGTTCGTGGTATATAGTTCCTGCAGCAGCCATTTTGCAAAATTAATAGTATAATTTAGAAGTAGTTTGTTTTTAAAGGATTTCCGAGATCCATGACGGAAACCTCTTATACACTAGTGGAGATTGTACTCTCAAAACTCTAATAAAGATCTCTCGAACATATCAGGGCGCCCTGAACATATTCATCCTGAAAAAAGTTTGGTACTTTTACGCTTTGCAAGTAATTACAGCACATCAGGATCGGATAGTAGAATCAAACATTCGGTGTAAATGTTTGTAAGTGCACCAGTAGTCTTCGACGTCTTCTCTTCGGGTTCATTATGCGAGAAGCCTGGGAACAATAGAAACTTATTAGAATAATCAGAAAAGAGCTTCAGCTTTCCACGCGCAAGCGTGTTAAAAAGAATGGAGGTGATGAAACATTGACTTCGTTCTGGTAACGTTGTTGTTGCTGTTTATGCTCTTTAGTTGCATCATTCAGACACCTGCTATTCGTCTAGCTTTTATAAAGTTTGACAGTGTGGCAACAAACTCACAAAATAGCTGTTCTCTATTTTGATTTAACAACTTTCGAATGCAGGGTGAACCGTGAAGTTTCGGAGCGTCCGGCAAACAAAGCGCAGACTTTGCCACAGCTGAACTAAAGTGATGAATGAGTGAACAACCAGCAAACCCAATTTGTTAGGTAGTTTGAAGATAAATGTTTGAAAACGCTTTAGGTGTGGTTTTAGTTTCCTGTTTCCTAAGCAGTTGTGAGATACATTTTCAGTACTAGTATGTGTGCCGAGTTCGGTTAACTTGACATAACAAAACAAAATTATGTAATATTTTATCAAAGCACAAGTATTTACAGAGCGGTTGAAGTCTTTCATTTTTCGTTATTCAGACCAGTTCTGAAAATAAGTAAACTACAGTTTTAATAGCACAATTTAGTATTTACCACACAAGTGAATAGTACTTTTCACGCACGCTGATTGGCTAGCTTGGAGGTGATTATCCAAGTACTATTCACCTCCGAGCAGCAGAGGAAAACAAAATGGCTTCCCATTTTGCTTTGGTTTCAAAATGTCACATATAAAGTTACTCTTTGGTCTGCTAGTTATTCAGCTTGCATGGTATATACTAAAACAATTATTGTGTCAATGAAAGGGACGGATATTTACCTCGCCGCTTTAATGCTTATTCACCTCTATTCACTTCCACTTAGGTGAATAATTGTTAAGTATAGTTATTACTTGTAGATTAGTTTTTTCCAAGACAAAATTGCCAGACTAATTACAATCTTTATATTTGAAAGTTTCCATTTTGATATCTTTATGAATGTTTTTTTTTTCATAGGAGTGTAACCTTGAAATCAAACATGAGTGCAGCAGCTGAAACCATAAATGTTTCTGAGAAACTGGCCAAAATTAAAGTTGGCAAGCATGAGGGGCAAGTTCATGCAAATGCTGCGAACAATTTATTTGCTCCAGATACTGATATTGAAGTATACAGCAATGGACATGTAAATGGAGAAAAGATATTTGAAGACCAGAGGGTATGTTTTCAATACTTCCTCATTTAAATACAGGATTTTTGTTTGGGACTACATAGGTAGGGAAAGGTGGTTCTACTAGTTAGGGAATGATTCAGAATGTGCCTTGAAGGCCCTAAATTTCTTACCCTATCTTAAAAAAGTATTTGTGCCAAAGATACCCTATTCTATGTTTTGAATCTAATCAAGGGTCCCCTTTTAAAATATTCAAAGGAACACCTCTTGCTAGAAAAACTACATTTTTTTCATTTAAAAGTACAATTAGCCTTTTTGATTTTTTTAGTACCAAACTTTTTATCATATAATTTAATAATTATTTCTGTGATAATATTTTTGATTTTATTTCAGTAAATTCTGATGTTTGTTTGATGACAACCTTGCAAACTTCTGCAGCAACATTGGGGTTTTGATTGATAGATTGAGCGGAGCAAGTTGCAACCTGCACATGTATGCAAGTTGCAAGTTTTGTTTGATGTGGAAGTTGTGAATTGAATTGATTACATAATTGATTAATCACAATCATTCTACTTCATGAGGAAAAAGGGAACAAATAATTGTCTTGTGGTCGTCTGAAACAGACAAAACTGTAGAAGTTGTGGGGTTGTTGCCACAAATGGTTTCCAATTATTGTGAGCAGGTAATCTTAACAACTTGCTTAGCTTATGTAGGTTGCTACTTGCTCTGTTTAAACTGTCAATCAAAATACCAATATTGCAGAGAAAGTTTACAAGGTTGTCATCAAATTAAAGAATATTTGGTTTGAGTATAAGTCTTCTTTCCTTTTACTTTGGTGTTTTGAAATTTGAAGCATTTCTCCTGTCTTCTCTTATAATAATCATTGGGCGGGCATGGTTGGCAGAGTTGTAAGATCTCTGCTTTCCAACCAAAAGGTCCCAGTTTGATCCTGGCTCTGCCAAGATTTTAATATTTGTGTGACCTTCTTTTCTGCCTAAGCTAACTCAGCTTTCCATCCTTCTGGGCCCAGGGTAGGTAAATGAGTATCAGCATCTGCTGGGAGCTAACCTGTGATGGATTAGTGTCCTGTCCGGGGGGAGTCAAAGACTTTCATTCGCTTAACACTACAGAAACTGAAGATAAGTGCCAGCTTCATGGGCTACCTGGATCATAAAGGATTTAGCTCAGCTAGCTTAGGAATGGATATCTTAAGAAACATCCTGCAACATATTATTTACAGCTCTATGTTCCTTTATTTCAGAATTGGTGGAATGGAATTGAAGATTAATACTTTATGATCAGTGTTTTTTGGAGGACAAAATGACCCCTAATATTTTTCATGGGTTAAATTAATACAAATTTTTGCAGAATTTGCACAATATGAAATTATTTTTTGTATTTTTATTTAAAGCTTGCACTTGTGAGTCCAGATGAAGACCAGTACGAACTGTTGCTGCATCACTTGAAGCAAAGGATTGAGGAAGGCCAAGGAGAGACTATTTATGAAATTGGCCTTGGAGGTGCTTCATTCTTTTTGTTTTATTATTATTATTATTATTATTATTATTATTATTATTGTTGTTGTTGTTGTTATTATTAATTATCATAATTATTATT
>JANCMA020153334.1:0-14045 GCA_024336925.2 Zoanthus solanderi
TTCAGAACTGAATAGCTTCAATCAAACTTACCTATTTAGACTAATTGCAACCAAGGTGAACACTGAGGCAATTGAAGCCATGGTTTGGAGCGGGTAGATGAGTCTACACAGAAATGCCCCATATGGCCACTTAGCGGTGACTTGCTCTCCAAAATCAAATGGAATACAGATTAGAAGAACTGATAAATCTGCTGCTGCCAAGTTAACAATGAAATAGTTCGTCACATTTTTCATTTTTCGTTCTCCGCAGACCACAAGACAGACCAAGGTATTGCCTACGACTCCAACAATGAAGATTACTACATAGCACACAAGTTTAGGAATGAGAAAGTAACTCTGACTTGCCACTTGAACCGTTGAATTGGTCGTGCTGTTCGTTACTGACATGGTGATACCTACAATAAGAAAACATTATTATAATTTAACAAGCTTTTAAGCTCGTTATAGTTCGCTCTGGGACTCAAAGTTTACAGCCCATAAAAGGAGTTACACTATAACTCAAATAATAGCTGTGATTTAAGATACTCATCCAACCTCATCATCACCTCCTAAAAGGGCCATCAGCCGATTGACTGATGAAGATAAATAACCGTCACTTTCTACTACTTTCTAAATCATTATTTTAGTCGTTACGTTCACTTACCCCACGCCTGTAAATTCACATGCAGATCAATCAGTTTAGGGAGTAGCGGGGTAGAGATATGTTAAAAATACTTTTACGGAAACGAATAAAAAAAAAGAAAGCATAAAAGTGCTTCTATTTAAACAAAGTGAACGGGCAAAAAAGTTTGCAGAAAAAATGTTCCGTCTGAAATGCAAGTAGCCTTGTTTAACGAATTAAGGGTAGTCGAGGACTGAATTAATTAGATTGATAACCGGAAAAGTTGATGAATGAAAGAATGAGTCTGGATTTGTGGAAGAACGCATGGATAAATGAATGGATGGAAAGAAAGATGATCCAAGATTGGTGCCGGGCGAACCAATGGAGTGATGGATATTCGGGTGAATGGATACATTACTGATGAGTGCAGGACCCGATTAGAGTCCTGTACGAAACAGATTTGTCTGCTAGTAAAGATATATATATGTATATATAAATAATGGATAGGAATGAAACCATATGGTAAAGAGGGCTCAATGCCTATGGGCAGAGCTTAAATAAATAAATAAATAACACGATCTATCCGGTTAATTCATCGCTACAGAGCTGTTTCATGCAGCGTTGCTGCAATCTTCAGGCGAATAATAATAATAGTAATAATTTTAACGTGTCATTCATTTTAGTTTATACAAGATATACA
The DNA here is from genome assembly GCA_024336925.2 of Zoanthus solanderi. Lineage (NCBI taxonomy): Eukaryota > Metazoa > Cnidaria > Anthozoa > Zoantharia > Zoanthidae > Zoanthus > Zoanthus solanderi. Next base: position 1,302 of record JANCMA020153334.1, read on the forward strand.
AACCTAAACTCCCAACACGTAATCGCATACCGATCACATTTACATTTTTCAATCGTTCCTTAAACATTCCTCCCTATCCCATTCCCTTCCAACACAGCTTCGCTTCGTGCATTAATAAACTTTGTCATTCACAGCTGTGTCCCCCGCGTGCATGTATTCGTAAACAAACTAATCATATGCATATGCATCAATCTCTAACCCTAAAATTCTTGGTTTTCACTCAATCCCAGGAGACACAAAAGACAATAGACATAGCGGCCATGTTGGAGTCCCAAACAAAAGAAATAATCAAAATTACTTTGTTAAGAGTACTTCAACATGGCCGCCATGACGTCAAGTGAAAACCAGCAATAAGTCGCGCAGTTCTTTTCTATTTCTTTTATCTTTTTTTAAAAGAAATAATCCTCAATCCCCTTACTCTACTAACAATAATCTGTCTCAAAATATCTTGAAACTGTTACGTGCGGCTAATCTTCAAGTAGAAACACTTTTATTAAGCTTCTATCTTCATATGTTTATTTCCGTTCTTAAACGCATACTAAATTGAGTGTTTTGGCCCGTAGGATGCATAAACGTTTGTCGTGAACGCACGCTTTTAAATTATTATTTTCAAAATGAATACTTCAGTTCAACGCTTCTTCGCAAGGAAGGCATAAATGAATGTTTAAAAAAAGATGACGTAACATGTCAACTTCGGTCGACAACAATACAGTACCAAAGAACAACTAATAACGAATCGTTAACGTGCAAACGAAAAAAAAAAACTTGCGGTTACAAATACTGATGGATCCTAAAGCAAAATTGTGCGAACTAGATTTACAACTTTAAAGGTAACCGCACAATCGAAAGCCGGAGTAGGGATGTATTCTATTTTCCACTAAAAATTATTGTGCTTTTAAAGGTTGTGAACAATACAAAAAATTAATTTAATATTCCATTTTTAGGGCTTGACAATAAGGATTGCCAACTAGCCACAGACTAGTAGAAACTCAGTTATTGGCTAGTAGATTTTCTATTTCCACTAGCCACTTTGGCAAGTAAATAAAATAATATTTGACGTCAGTCATCACTGTTGACATACGTTTCCTTTCGTGGTTGTTTTTACTTATGATATAAGAAACATAAATAAAAAAATAAATACAATAATCATTTGGATTTTTAAAATGTTGTGTATTTTTACAGCAAGATTGAAGTTCTTGAATAAGCGCAACGACGCGTACCACTTACATGGGGTTGATTAGAAGATATTATTTAAGAATTTCAAGTAATAGAATTTTTTCCCCCCATATATTGGAGCGCCAGACTGATTCCGGCTTAGAAAGGAGTAACTCAGTCACCACACTTGGCATTTCATGGTCGGATTCATAGGGCTGTCCGCTGGACAACTGAAAGCTTTTCCAAACTCTTCGGAATTCGCAACTGCCGCCAAAACTCTGAAATAAAAAATGAAATTTCTACGACTTCATACTTTGCTATTGTCTAACAGGACGTAGAAACCTTTTAATTAGAAGACAATAATACAAGGAAAATGGAACATTAAACGCAACTGTCTCAAACTTTTTATTTTGGTAGGGTAACTTTTTTCTTTGTTGTCAAAAATTACTATATCATCTTAAACGGAAAGGTGTCAGGATTCTTTGGTTTGTCGATTTCAAAACAAAGTTTTCTTTTTTTTTCAAAGCGGCAGGAACTATATATACCCTTGCTTTTTCCTGCTGCAGCACTGTAATATAGTTTGGCGGGGAAATGACGTAAATTTAAGCCTTGCTCCAGTCCCTTCCCGTTGCCTTCATCGCTGTCACTATTATCATAAACAAACCGGCACTAACCTGACTTTCTCCGGACTATGTTTGTCGACCAGTAGAGAGTGCTGTGTCGCGCTCTCTGTTGCAGCCGCACACCACACCTGTGCGTAGCCAATAAAAAAAAGTTGCTCTGACGTCAAGTTTAATCCGGGTAACATCATCTCTGGACCATTATCTTCTTGCCAAGTTTTATAGGCCTGTAGTAACACATCGATTACTTAGTCCTATTGTTTCAAATAAATGATAATACTACAACGCAAATATAAAATGTATAAAGGCTATATTTTCATTTCTAGGTGAAAAACACAGAAAGTTAAACGAGAGGGCAAAAATTATTGAGATATTTGTTTTTTTTTCTTTTTCTTTTTTTATTTTACAATTGAATTACTATGAATGAAAATTCATAGTACAAAAAATTCATCGCTACAACATCAGATTTTCTGCTGCTAGTAATTTCTATATAAAATCATCAAGGACGGACCATTTGAGAAACTCATTTTCAAGTTTAGATGCAAAAATATGGAACAACATTCCCGAAAGCATCCGATCACTATCAAAAAACATATTTAAGAAAAAAATGAATAAGGAGCTTTTACATGTTTTAACTCTCGAGGATGCCTATGCATGTAAGTGTTGAAACCGTAATGATCAAAATATTCAAAACCTAAGAGATAGATTTTTCTTTCCCATTTCTTTCAAAGACCAGCTTTTTTTCCCTGTTTTAAATCTCTCTTTATTTGACAATATGAACATATATTTATTTTCATTAATTATTGCCCGCCTCGACCGGTTTTAACTTTTTGTTGGCTTTAATGTATCTACAAACATGATGTATAAAATAAAATTAAAATTGAAATTAAAATTAAAATTGAAATTTTACAAGCAAATTTTGGTTACAGCTATAACGTTTTAACCGTTTTAAACGTTTTAGAGCGTTGTCACATTAAAAAATTGTTTAACAAACAGTTTATTTTAATTATTTTTGGAAATAAAGAAAGACGTTGTTTGCCCATTCCAAGATTTTGAGGGACCACAACCCAAATTTAAGGACTTTCCAGGACCTGGACATTTTTTCCCCAATTCCAGGATATTCTAGGCTTTTCAAGGGCCGTGGCAAACCTGAATTGTATTTGCCCTATAAAAGGTGGTCAGTTTCAAAATGGATATAATTACTGTGCAATGGAACTTCGGAAATCATACTTGTGACCTCAAACTGAACTGGTGCTGCTTTTTGTAAATCATACACGATTTCTGACAAAATTGCATTTCACTCAATTCATGTACCATTATTTATTTTCTCGACATTTTCGGTTTCCCAATTTCCCATTTCGGGAACAAAGCTGAAAATATAAGCTCCTTGTATAACTTACGTTGTTGATCGTTAAAACTTGAACCTCAAATCGTCGAAATTTAATACGCGCCACTTTGGTGTAACAGTAACAGTATAAAATAATCATCAAAGACAGAGACGGAATCCTGGACTACTATCAACTTTTAAAACTTTCAATATGTAGGATATTAAGTGTTGTTAAAACTATAACCTATATTTACACACTACATCAAGCAGAATTTCTATTAATTTTTGTAACAAAATCAGTTCAAAAACAAAGTTTTAAAATCTTGTTCTTTCACTAAATATTGAATTCCTATATTTGGAAAAGTATACAACAGTCAACAAGTTGTCGTTCATTCTACCTTGTAAGATATCTTTAAACCGCCATTATCTGCAATGTTCTCGGCAAGTGTTTGTTTTCCGTCAACCTAAAAAACAAATATTAGAATAATTTCTTCAGTTTGCCCTCATCCGTTAGGTGGACTATAAGTAGCTTTGTCTTTTTTAATGTTTTTAATAAAATTTTATTGGAAAAATTTGTCTCCTTTTTTTCACCTGACAGTGACAATGCCCTTTAATGAGTGGTCTTTAAGTTTATTACTTTTGAATATTTAAACCGACCTTATTTCTTATCAGTTGTTATTGTTTTGTCTTCCACTGGTTCGTTTGAGCTCACGAGCAGCCGTAAATCTACTGTGTTTGGGATATTCTGATTTTCAAGGAAAAACAGTAATGACTAATGTACGCCCGCGCGTGCTCTACATTTTGGCGCCAATTTTCCCGCTACTCGGTGAATGGAGGACGCGCGATTGACTGACTGTATTGAAATTTCGTTTCCTGCTTTTACAACGCACAATACTGACTAAGATTTCATTTCTTTTTTCTTTATTAAATTTAAAGTTGGCACGTGTGTGATATTGCTTTTGTTTTTACTAGTTGTTTTAGATATTGTCTTGATAACAGACACCCAACTTCAAAAAGTAAATTTAAGTCTTGTGATATCTGACGAAACCCCGATCACTTCTATAGAGAAATGTGGGTATGCCCTGAAAATAGCCTACGACGTTTTGAAGACAACATACTTTATATTGATGGCAAGCTGTCTGATCGAAGCGTGATGGTTTTCTACTTAGTATAATTAATATATCAAGATTCTAAAATTATATAAATACTGTAACACTTTAGACCTTGTATCCTTTAGAAGTCTTTCCTTCAGTGCCTCTAAATTTAACTGATTTTATTTTGAATACGAAAGGGTTTTTTAGACTTAGTATGAGCCTGGCCTTTTGACATGGAACATAGGCTTTAAAGCTTGAGAAACTACGATGAAAAGGAGAAAAATAAAACAAACGAAGAAAGGAAATTGCGGCCCAAGGTAACCGTCTTTTAATGATTACAGCCTGAGGACGAAAATTAGTTGTATTTGTTAGTTACGGACATTACAGTATCACTAAAACTAATAAATTTTCCTTAAAAGTAGCTATTTTGAAGCTATTAACAAATGAGTAGACTGTAAGTTTCAAAATCCACTCTGAAAACTTAACTATTAAATACAACAAAAGTTTTACCAGTAAAAAGAGTTAACTTAACCCTTGATATTGTGAGATTGACTGCAAAACCATGGCGATGGGTTTAGTTTTCTGTTAACATTACCTTCTGTCCTGCGAAAGTGAAATTCTCATATTGTTCTATCATGCATTTCGTGTGTTCCTGGAAAGCCACAACAGATTCATTCTTCCACCAATCTACCAGATTTCCCTTCTTGTCAAACAGGCGTCCTGAGAAAAATTATCTGGTTATTCTAAATTCCTTGCTTTTTACAAAGTAATGTACAACCTAAGTTGAACATCTATATAAGCAACAGTACGAGACGAGAACCAGTCGAACAGTGAACGAAGTCGAAGGTTGTTCATTAAATAATATATAATGAAGTATTTTATTTCGTGTTTTGCTAAGCAGGCGAGTTTCTTTTGCCACCAAGATGACGAATGCTGCATGTTATTTGAACTCAGAAAATTCAATCTTTTTACACTTTAGCTACTGCTGACGTCAACCTATTTCATGAAAAAGTTTACTCAAACAAAATTATAATTGTTTTAAAAAAATTAAAATTAATTGTACCTTGATTATCGAAGCCATGAGTCAACTCGTGTCCCATCACAACACCTACAGCACCAAAGTTTATTGACCTGTGATATAAAGCAGAAACAATATCAACAATCGACTACATCACCGCCCTCTTCTTACCTTTGAAGAGTTAACAATTAACTAATAACTACCAAATAAGACACTTTGTTCTAATGAAGTAGCAAATAAAAACATATACATCCAAAAAAAAATTAAATAATTAATAATGAAAACTAAACGATGAATAAGGAGACCAATATACAAGAGGTAATGAAAAGGCCAAGTTTAAAATAATTGTTCATGACATTGTTAAGTAGCAATCATAGAAACACTAAAACTGATCTGCTCCCAACAACGGTAACTTCATAGATCAGATGGCAAGTGTATTGACCCACTAAAATTGACCTACTCCCAATAGCGGAGACTAGATCACATGTTAAGTGTATAGACCTACTAAAATTGGTTTTCTCCCAAAAGAAGTGGCTTCATAGATCAGATGGTAAATGTATGGACCCACTAAAATTGACCTGCTCCCAACAGCGGTAGCTTCATAGCTCAAATGGTAAGTGTATGGACCCACTAAAATTGACCTGCTCTCAACAGCGGTGGCTTCATAGCGCAGATTGTAAGTGTATGGAGCCACTAAAATTGACTTGCTCTCAACAGCGGTAGCTTCATAGCTCATGTGGTAAGTGTATGGACCCACTAAAATTGACCTGCTCCCAACAGCGGTAGCTTCATAGCTCAGATGGTAAGTGTATCGACCCACTAAAATTGACCTGCTCTCAACAGCGGTGGCTTCATAGATCAGATGGTAAGTGTATAGACCCTCTAAAATTGACTTGCTCCTAAGAGCGGTGGCTTCATAGATCAGACGGTATTTGTATTTCAAAAATTATGAGAATAATTAGAATGAAACAAAACATTTATTATCATTAAAAAAGAATCATTAAAAAAGAAACTAACTTACTGTGGAAAATCTGGGTCAAAAAATGGCCTTTGAAGGATCCCAGACGGAAATGCTGCAAATAAAAAAACGTTTGGTATAGGTATGGTATATATTCGAACCTTTCAGCTGTTTAAGCCCGTTCAAACGGATCAAATATGATATTATTATTATTATTATCATTATCATTATTATTATTATTATAATTACCATTACAATAACTGCCACTCATCTTCATTTTCGGTATCATCATCTATAAAGTGTATGATGATGATTATGATGATTTAGCATTTATATAGCGCCCTTTCCATTAGGTAGATGATCAAAGGCGCTTTACAATGATTTACAATTGACTGATATAGTCCGCTATATACGGCTCACAATTAAATTCATTAAGTATTGCCCTCAGTTAGAAGTAGACAGGCCACGACACCGGGATCACCCTACTCCTTTCGACAAGTGTTGTGGGTTCTTTTAAGTCCCCCGATAGGAAGTCGAGAGACTGGACCTACGGTTTAACGTCCTTATCCGAGAAGACGCAAAGGTCTAATCATTTGCAGACATTAGAGCAAAGGCAGCACTTTCTTCTCAATTATTTTAAGAGCCTGAGTGTTAGTCCGGCCGGGAATCGAACCCGAGCCTCCTGCACGATAGACTGGCACCTTACCAACTAGGCTAACCAGGCGGCGGTTAACTTTGGCGCGTATATATAAGTAGTCAGTTTTTGTACATATAAAATGTCCTTATCCTTTTAATGGTGATGGTAAAAAAAACAATTCGATTATGATTTTTTTTCATGGTGTAATTTGCGTTTAAAGTTTTGAAAAATGACTTCGGGTTTCACATTGACCAAGCGATGGGAGGCTGGTAACTAAAACATTATTTTCGGATCCGTGACGTCAGAAGCAGAATTTAGATTATGCTTTTATACCCATCTCTCGGTCAAGGTGAATCCGGAAGTGTTTGTTTTTTCCAAACATTAAACGCAAATGGCACCATGAAAAAAAAATCTTAAACGAATTTTTCTCTTGCCATCACCATTAGAAAGGTAAGGACATTTTATACATAGAAAAACCCTACAACTGATATATACACTTTAATGTTTCTAATAAAAACAGGATTATCCAAAATAAGGCCAAAAGTACCTACCTATATAGTTATTTGGAGAGTTGTAATAAGCATTGACTTCAGCTGGGCTCATGTGCCATCTGCAGCAAAACCATTTGCATTTTTAAGTTTAAACTCACAAAATGGCTTAGGACTAAAACAAAACACTTCCCAATTAACCGAGCCTTATCATCTTTTTGTTTTATCAAATAGTTATGCAACTGTCCATGCTAAGCCCTAAATTGGGAAGGGGGAGACCCATGCAGGAGCATTTGACATTTTCATGGAAGCTAGAGTGAAATTCCCCACCCCTGAGCACCTGGTGAACGTCAAAGTCCCACCCATAGGGAAAATTTCCAGTTTTCTCTGGTGTTCCAAGTAGGCGGTCATGTCAAATTTCCAACCCATGGGGAGTTCCCAAAGGTCAAAATCCCTATCGGGGGGAAAGTTGGCTGAGTTACATTCCTGTAGGTATCCTACCCCCTTCCCCACCCTACAGCAATCGTAGCTGTAATGCACCCGTCAATGTTAAGACCTAGCGTGGGGGGAGGGGCAGGATACCCAAGGAAAACACTTACTCTCGTCTATCAACAGATTTTCTTCGTCTGTTCATCGTTCTCTGATGATAAAACCTTCTGGCATTGATATCATTCTCAAAGTTGCTACTTGGATTGACAACCAGCTAAAAAGAAATATAGCAAAAAACATCTGTTATTTAAGAAAAAGCTTTGTAAAACCGAAAAAGTAAGGGTTTAGTAACACGTTTGACAATTAAATTCTGCAACAATACATTTTATTTACATGACCAAAGCACGACATGTCGACTCATCAAATCTCGTTATCTAGTGAACCACGTGATATGATCAAAAACTTGATTGATAACTGTAATACATGAATTACTTCATGATACAATAGGATAGAAACGCACTGAAAAAATATAATTAGAATTGGATTAAGGAACCTATTGACGTCATAGTTTATAATTTGATACTATATATCATTTCAAATGAGCAATGTTTTGCATTACTTAAGATGATAAAGATTTGCCGAAACACTGAAGGAATACTCAAGCAAAAATCGTTTAATTTAGCTTGCTTCCCACAAAATACTGATTTAAGATTTAAAAGTCTTATCTTAGCCGACTAGACAAGTCCTAAACACAAGGCACACCCAGGTTGATTTTAGATACGATTTCTTTCCGCATCTCGATGGTCAAAGGCGAGTGGTTGTTCGGATGTTTTAACACTACTTTAAGAAGGCAGCGTAGCTCAGTGGTTAGAGTTATGGATTTGAATGTGGAAAGACCCGGCTTCAAATCCCCGACTCGGACTACTGAATGAATTTGTCCTCGGTGATTCCAGGGGCAAATTCACCACGCTTTGTAAATAGCCGACTAGTTTGCCTCCTCAGTTGGGATTCTTAACTGGGACAAGGGTAGGATTTTAATATGACACTGAAAATTCCCTTTGGGGAGTTGTCAATACATGTTTATTTATTTATTTATTTATTTATTTATTTATTTATTTATTTATTCAATAGTTTTATTAAAAAATGATGATTTTAAAATACAAATAATATTAGATGTAATTGATAAAAGCACGACGTTTCGGTCCGTCAGTAAGAAGGTACAACGCATCGCCTTAAGTAGTGAATGTTTCATCAAAAGACAAGCACTTGAAAATTACAGCATGATCAAATAAAGTTCAACCTTGAGATCTCATCTTCACTCCTTCGAAGGACTAAATTCCGAAATGTCAGTGAGACTAGAGACCTTAAGCAGTGAGGACGGTGATGCCGACGACAACGGCCAAGAACAATAGTAAATACAATAACTGCACGTTGGAATTTATCGAGCTGAGCACTTTCATGTAGTTGTCGCTAAAATTAGAACGTAAAATGACCTTTTTTAGAGTTCTCGGGACTACAAGGACGTAATAACAAAAACATTTTCAGTGTTTGTCTATTTTCGTGAAGAAACATTTCGTCGTTTGCTGCTCACAGAGTTTAAGGCTGAGAGAACTAAGCCCTAATGACCCGCACAAAGAAGTTCCGTCCTCGTTGCTTAAGGTACCTATTTTTATTCACAACTGTTTCATTGGAAACAGTGACGTGACTTTTTACCATTACATTTATTGAGATCTCTAGATTACCAAGTACAAGTTTATTTTCAACCCTGATTCATTTTCATCATTGTAGGAGTTCGTCAGTTGCCATATTGGCTCCGGAGGACCTCAAACCGTATCACGTGCACAGCACGAGTCACAGCAGACTGGACGCCAGTCCTTTAGGTTTGCATTACCATTTATTAATCCACTTCCTGTGGATGTAACGGGTACTCCCGGCGCTGATGCATGCGTGATATCGGCAGGCAGACAGGATGACGTGTGGGGAGTTCCTTCCTCTCTTGAGGGTCAACTCGGACCCGTTTGCCTGTTCAGTGAAGGCCTGCAAGAGAACAGTATTAAACAACTTTACTTATCAGGTTCGTGAATTCGAAAAGTTTTAGTAGTTTCATAATAGTTTCGTAATAGTTTTAAAGACGGTAAGTAATTAAATTTTGGATTCCAGTTAGGTTCTTTATAGTAGGAATTCGCTGAATGTCTTCAAGATCCGACAAGTACTAGGCCAGGACGCCCGGGACAAGTCGAAAAATATGCTGGACAAGCGTTTTATTTCCAGAAGAAGCCTGCAGTGCCTTAGCATTTGGCTACCGGATCATTTTGCGTAACAAATAGCTGAGCTCGGTTTTAAAGAAAATTTCTTTTTTTACATGGGGTAACCGACAATTATTTTTAGCTGTACCGTGTTTAGAAAAATCCATATGAATGTATTAAAAATAATTATTTTTGCTGAAAACAGTCTAGACAGTTCGTCTCCCTTGTGGCAAAAAAACTGACAAACTCTACAAGCACCTGAGTTGTTGCGTTTTCTGGCCAAACATGATGAATAGAATGTTGTAGCTGAGCCATTATGTCAACATTTTGTTGCAAATAAAGAAGCTTGCGATGTTGTTGTTACCTACAATCTAATCGTGTATTTGACCTGGTAGCAATCCTGTGTTACTCTAGGTGAAACTCATATAAGAAAAATAATTAAAAGAAGGTTCAAGTTCTACGGCTTCTATGGCTTAACTTTATTTTACGAACGTTATTTACTTAGAGTCACTGTATTTAAAATATTTTGATTTGTAATGTTTAGAAAGTCTGTATATCTTCGCAGACGTGGATTTCCTCATAGCTATGGTTTCCAGTCCCTACTCTTGGGAGTTCGTGTGTTCCAACGTCTTTTAAGTGTAGTATCGCACAGGTGATCTTCTAAATCTTCTATCAGGTGATCTTCTAAATCTCCTAAACAAGTTTCGGCTCGTTTGAAAGAGCCCTCGTCAGAAAATTAAAGTCACATCTCACAAGTGCGAGAGAGAACCTTCTTGGTAAGACCTTATCAACTGGGGAATGATTCTACAACTGACGAGGGCTCTTCAAACGAGCCGAAACTTGTTTAGAAGATTTAGAAGATCACTTGAGCGATACTACACTTAAAATACGTCGGAACACACGAACTCCCAAGAGTAGGGACTGGAAACCATAGGTACAATTTTATATTGTATATGTATATTTTAAAATTGTAAAAAGAAATAATCCAAAAATTCCTAATTTTTTAATACTAGTTTTTTATTTGTCTTTGAAAACTCATTTGACACTGGAGTCTAAAATAAAATTTAAGAACTAGCTTTACCTGCAACTAGGCCATTCCATTCATCCTCTTGTTTTCTTAACAAACTCATAATATATTCGACTAACTGAAGAGATCAATAAAAAGATAAGAATTTTAATAATATTGCTAATAATAAATACAACAATTAATAGTAACGCTAAAGGGCTGTTTTAACATTCTCAGTTATCCGAGATAACCCTAAGGCCCCGGGCTACAACGGGCCGGCAACTACGGTCACGGGTACTCGAGACAACAGCAACCCCAAGCTACATTGAGCCAGCTAACTTTTCACCTGTTCTTCTAAAAATTGTCTTCAAACTCTAGCGACCTAACAACAGCGTTTACATCTTATAAGGAGTGAATAACAGACTCGCCAAGGAATATTACTACGTTCTAGACAAAGTTAACACTTACTATATCTCGGTATTGTCTCGGTTGCAGGCAAATGTTTAACTTATGAAATAAAACATGTTCTCCGTACCTTCATAGCCTGGTGAAAATCGAGGCAAACGTTTGAGAGAATTTGAGAGCAGATCAGTGAGAACCCGAGGTTTTTCACCTGCTCGGGAATTCTCACAAACTTTGCCGAGGTTTAGTTTACCAGGCTATGAACGCACAGAGAACATGTTTTAATTCTTTTAAATAAAATTATTACTTTCAGACTTAACAAAGAGAAAGAAGGTATACGAAGCGCGTATATGTACAGTTTTAATTCTTTCATGAACTGTAAATTCTCACAGCTTGGAGACAGCCATCTTGAAAGGCTTACCTTAAAAATAGAGACGAACCCTCCAAGAAACAAACCGCAATACACACTTTCTTCATTATAAAGGCACTTAATTACACGACCTGATGAGCAAAAACATGACACATTTGCTGTCTGGATTTTACTTGGGTGATTCTTGAATTAAACCCACCACGCTTTGTAAATAGCTAACTGGTTTGCCTCCTACCAGTTGGAGTTTTTAATTGTGCAGTGTGATTGTAAGGCACGAAAAAATTAGCTCTACAGCTCTTTGTAGCTTTATACTCTAAAAAACATAGTATAATTATGTTATTTGTTGTTATTGTTGTTGTTTGCCTATTAAAATCAATGAGATACATTTCAATCAGAAGATCAAGTCCGCGCCCGTTTTGCTGAAAATCTGTTCAACAAAAGCTCTGAAATACTAGCAAAGTGAAGCCATGAAAGTAGGTATTGTGATATAAATTACCTCCAAAAATACAGCTAGCTAGCTTTTTTTGACTCACCGATACCTCAGTGAGTTATAGCTGAGATGTTTCATTTGCATAAAATTTTGTGCAAGTTTTTTGTTAAAAATCCCCCAGCTTTGTTTGCGCGGTCAAACCATCAAAACCAGTTCTAACCAGTTTACTAGCAAATTCCCGTACCATAATCGATCAAAAGTCTCAAAGAGACGACTCACGTCTACTGCGCTCAAGTAGAACTACAATTCAGACCAAAATCCAAAACTAGACATCCTCCATACACACAAGTGGCAATTTTTTCAGTTGGGCTTGAAATTTTCGAACAATTATGCATTAAGGCCACTCTCTACCCTAAGACCATTTTTTCGCTACTTTTAGTGATATTTTAGATATCTCCGTCATTATTTTGAAATGTGAGAAAAGTGATAATCACATCACAGAGTGAATGAAAAGGAAACCTCTTGAATATTTTGAAAATTTTTGGATGACATTTGAGGGAGGAG